>JASTWK010001071.1:0-52904 GCA_030770225.1 Temnothorax unifasciatus
CAGCATAAAAAAATTTATTTAATATTTAGAACGTTTTTTCGGACTTTTGTGCTGTCTAGATTACTCTATATTTAGATGACGCTTTTGCATTTCAACTTGTCGTGTTACATACTTGTAATACTGTTTAAAAATGTTTTCACGTTTCATTACCTAAATGTCAGAAAAAAGTCGTTTTCAAATATAAATCAACCCATATTTCGGAATATAGTCCAGGACGAGTATGATGTTGTCTTTTTTTTCATATAGATATACGTCTTTTATTCTTTCTCGCATTATTAATTGTCTGTACATTTCCATTACTCCAAATATTCCTTTATCTTCGTCATCAAATATTTCATTTAGTAATATTAATAAACACGTTTAAGACTCATATTTATACTGCTCTTAAGAAAAACCGACACGTTGACACCCGCGTCGTGTGAAGCCATAACAAATTGGTTGTGTTTACTGAGTTGTTTAGCAGAAAAAGCAGCTCAATGAGCACTCACATCAGTAAATATTTTTTACATTTTTGATACATCCAAGAAAATGTAACAATCAAAGGAAATAATTAATAAGCGCTCAACTGAGCTGTTTAATCTGAACGCAATCAATATCTTTGAACTGTTTGAAAGTCGCGCGTAAGCAGAAAAAACCAGTCCATTTTAGCGTACGCAGTGGTACATGGTAGTGGTACATATACCAAAATAAGCTCCGCCTCTACCAATATCAACCTTGGTACATGTACCAAACAATCGCCAAAAATTGCCTTATATTAGGCCTGTTCTACAATCAGTCGTATGTCGGAGTCGGATGTCTGAACGCAGCGACGCTCGATGATCCAACGAGAGAATTTCTTTTTCAAAACCGAATTTTCCTCATTGGACCATCGGCTGCGTTCCGCCGATATCACAGTAAATTTAGTTTTTAATCTCTATTTTATTTAAATATATTTAAATTCTATTTTTTATTTGTTGTAACTTTAAATTTGTTGTATTAAATTAAAAGCGACAATTTTAAAGTTTTGAGTCTTGTTTAAAGCCAAACAACATCATTGATATAACGTTATTTTGGCTTTAAATGAGACTTAAAACTTTAAAATTGTTTGTTGACGTACGGACTTCTGTACGTCAGTAAAGTACCTGTATAGGTAGCAGGATGATGTTTGAAGACGTTTTAATGACGTATTATTGACGATTTAAGCCGTCATTAAGACGGCATTATCACGTCATTCTACTACCTAGGATATTTTACTCACGTCACTGTGAAAGTTAAAATAACGTCTTATTGATTTTACTAATGACGTCCCTGGTCTGTGACTTAGGACCGTGAAAAATACGTCATTTTTACGTTAAACTTTAGGAATAAATGACGTAAGAATCACGTCATTATGACGACTATCTGCTACCTGAGAAATACTACCAGAAACCACAGTCAAATCAAGGGGCACCAGTTATCGTGTTCTCCCCAAAAAAGGCGCGAGACCAACCACCGAGAAGTGCTCGGTGGCAGCAGAGTACGGCGGCTCTACCCTCGATGGAAAGTTGCAAGCGTCTGGAGATGGAGCGGTACCCAGCGAGAAGCGCTCGGTAAAGGCAGAGAAGCGCTCTGCCCCCGTTCGGGTAGCCCTGTGGATGAAGCTGGTCGTTTGCCGAGACGCGCTCGGCGAAGACAGAGCCAAAGGCGCTCTACCCTCGTTCTGACTTGCTGTGGAGAAACGGATGCGGAAATTCAGGACCGGTGCGGTCGGTCGGAACGTTGATCAGGAAATCGCAATTGTTGCTAACAAACGCTCGGCTTATATAGCCGTCGCGGCGGCGTTACGAGGTGGCGGAAATAGCGACGGCGAGCGCGAGCGCCGGGACGGTGCGGCGGAAGATTACGGCGTCCCGACGTCGCGATCGCGTTCGGCGGTTTTTGGTCGCGGTCGGCTCCGCTCGGCGCGTCGAGACGGTTGCCGCGGTAAGTCCGTTCGCGGCGGCGTTACGTTACATGAAGCGTTTAAAATACGCTGGGCACACCGTGCCCGTCCTTCGCCCTGCGGATGGTCGGCCGGGCGGTCTCGGCAAGGTGTTAGGCCGGGACGATGCAGTTTCTGGGGGTGCATCGTTACAATGTATATATATATACATTGTAATTCGTTACTTCGGTAACTATTAATTTCTTTACTTGCGCACTACGTACCGCGCCTGACTCGTATTGCCGTCTATTAATTTGTTGATTTTTTAGATAAGTTATTGTAATTTTCTGCAATGATTATGTTTGGTAGATAAACTTTTATTTTCATTTTCATGCTGTACAGAAGATTTACTTTATTTATGTATATTTCGTCATTTCTGCTCACAAAGATCAATTTTGTGGCGCATGTAACCATTGTCAAAAGTTCAATTTAGTACATATTATGTTTTATTTCTTCATGTTCAGGTCAATTTGTGAGCGATTCAATGTTGGCAGAAGCACTGCATTGTGCATAACAAGAAGAGTTGTAAGGGCTCGTTGAGCTAGCGCCTGTTATTAAGTTATTAATAACAGCCTATTATTAAGTGGCCTGCAGATGAACGTTTAAATGAAGTATGGGAAGGATTCGAAAGCACGAGTACTTTTCCGGAAGTAATTGGTGCTATAGATGGTACGCATATTAATATTCCAGCCCCAAAACACCATCCCGAATCTTACATTAATCAAAAAGGCCATCATTCAATCCAACTTCAAGTGTGTTTGCTATCTTACTCCAAATGTTTCCCATTACATTTTATGTAATGTATATTTTTTACTAATGTCTTTCTCTTTGTGTAGGCTATCTGTGATCACAAGTGCCGGTTTATTGTTTTGTTGGACACGTTGGATCTGTCCATGATCAACGAGTATTCCGTCAGTCCGAAGTGCACAGTTACTTGGGAGATGTTACGAAATTTCCACAAAATAGCCATTTAGTTGGTGATTCAGCATATAAACTGCACGAAAATTTATTGGTACCATACCGAGATAATGGTCATTTAACACAACGCCAACGAAATTACAATTTCTGTCATGCTTCAGCAAGAGTAGTTATCGAGAGAGTATTTGGACTGGTAAAAGAAAGCTTCCGAAGTCTTTTAACTGTATTTGCAATGAATCGAGTCGACCTGATTCCAACCCACATTCTTGCTTGCTGTATATTACATAATATTTGTATAATGAAAGGTGATGACCTTAATTTTGAAATAAATGAAGATGAAGAGGAGGTAATTGATGTGGCGCACCATGCTGAAAATGTTAATAATCTTGCTCATGCAGGTGTTGCAAAAGGAGATTTAATATGCAAAACCTTAAGAATTAGACATGTGTAACTGACATTCCTTGAAGGAAATTCATATATAACACGTAATGTTTATCGTTATTTCTATATAATAATATATGTAATATGTATTATTCTTTTATAATCCGTAATGTAACTTATACATGTAATAGAATTCATTAGAACATACAAACAAAATGTAATTCTTATAATCCGTAATGTAACTTATACATGTTATAGAAATCATTAGAACATACAAACAAAATGTAATTCTTATAATCCGTAATGTAACTTATATTAGAACATACAAACAAAATGTTATTCTTATAATCCATAATGTAACTTAAACATGTTATAGTATTCAATACTATAGTATAGTTCAATTCAATAGTATAGTATTAGAACATATAAAAACAAAATAAATATTTTATAGTTTCTCTAGAATTTTATCCAGTTTCTCCATTCTTTCTGATATATCCATCTTCTCATCATGTCTCTTCTGTTTCGCTTCTGCTATTGATGTAACTAAATCCGATCCGTATCCGTACAATGCAAATGTCTGTCTAGAAAAGTAAATGAGATTGAGCGGATACGAACAAGCGTAAATATTCTCATTTAAAGTTTATAAAATATAATTTATTAAAATATTAATACGGACGGATATGTATAAATTAATCTTTACAATTATCGTAAAAGTATTGAATAACGTAGTACTTCCAACTTACCACGTTCAGCTTTGATAGCATCACTTTTACTAACTGTTAACGTATATGTCACTTGAGACAAAGGATCATGCAAATTGATTTGTGTATAATCCATTTTTTCAATTATATGTGTATATCAGTGTATATATAGTTTTGCAAACGCTAACGTTTCAGACTCCAAAATCTGAAACAACGCTTGTGTTAATGCATATTGAATAATACCACTATCAAAAAAAAAACAGCTTCTATATAAAACTTTTATGTCCGTTTTTACCAATGTAGATTAACTTTAAGAAGAATAGAACAATTTACAATTACACGTAGAAATACATCCTTGTAATTCGCAATAATGCAATATTCGTTTACTTACGATAAACAATAAACATCCAAGTATTGCAGCAAGTATCCAAGTATTGCTGTTAGGATTTAACTGTGTGAAATCTAAAAAAGAATGGAACGATGTACTATTATCACGTAGAAAACACATTCTTATAATTCCAACAGTGCAATAATGACTAATTGTAAGTTTACACGGAGCCGTTAATCAGGTTTAATAACATCGGTAGTTCTTAGACTAGCCAATCACACTCATTCTTCAGAAAAAGGAAATAGCTGTGATTTGCCAGCCTAAGAACTATCGATGTTATTAAACCCGATTAAGGGTGGCGTGTAACAGCGGTCAATATTTACTTTACTTACCTATCACTAGGGATTAACAATAAACTTCAGGTTACAGGTAATAAAGCAACAGGCTCGTGAAACTCGTGGATTAAATCTCAGTTCAACTTAAATTTTATTAAAACCAAATATATTTCCTTCGACAACAACTTGTGTTACATTTATCTTTTTCCAATTCGAACTAGAAAAAGATAAAAAGTAAATTGAACAGATGTTATTAAAGTTAATCTACGTTGGGGAAAATTGATATTAGATTTAACTGTGAAATAAGAATTAATTGAATAGAATATTCGTACGAGATACGGCTACTGTTATCCAACTAACCTTTTTGTCGTAATAATATAAATGGCGAACACTACTGTTGCTGTTCGCGAAGTTCGCAAACGCTTTCAAACGCTAACGCTACCGGTGCACTACCTCGGAAGGAAGAACGTTGGTAGCGAGCAGTTATGACGTATAACATGCGACGCTTTTTCCCCCGGTCTCGCTATCCGGGGGAGGGCTATCGTGGATTAATAGAACGCACAATCAGATACTCGTAATGCAATGGGCGCCAGGTGCGACAAGTCGCACCACCGTACGATACTTTACTTAACACACGATCTACGCGATAACATCAGGGCGTAGTTTCTTTTCGGGGAATTCGGAGAGGAGGCGTGACGCAATTAACCACACAAAGCTTAAGAAAAGAATCAGATGTAATATATTTAAAATCAGACAGTGTAGAATCATATGTAGTTGAAATCGTATCCTGCAGAAGGATAAACAAGGAGAGGTTAACGCTAGATTCTCCGATAGAATCAACACCGGTAAAACGAATTAACGCGAGATTGTCGGGTAGATTAACGCAAAAACGCAGGTGGTTCAAATTAACGCAAGAAACGCAGGTGAAACAAATTAACGCAAGAAACACGGCTGAAACAAATCAACACGCCAAAGTCAATTAACGCGATCGACGCACGCAAGAAATTAACACAACGGATTAAACAATCGCAAGAGAAATTAACGCAATCTGAAACGAATCTACGCAAAAATAGAAACAATACTCACAATAGGGTCGAATACAAAACATAGCTCACAAAACTAAGGTAACGCGGTAACTCACTACGAACGCACACAAATGCTTACGCCGCAATACCGACCACACGGATCGCGCCCCTACCTACGCCTACGACGAGCACCTGGCCACCTCGATTCTGCACAACGCCAAAATTGTGGGCGATCTCGCCGTATCGGCCCCGCCGGCCGGCGATCGCCCCCGAACACAAAATATGGACTCGTATCGCGGACGATCTCGCGGCTTGCCACGCGAATCCCGAGTTCTTTCGCAAGTACGGAGATTCCGCGACCCCCGCGCCAATCCTGACGGTTTTCCCGTCCCGCGCAACGCAAAATATTCGCCTTTCTCGAGGGCCCGAATACCCTCTTCGACTACGAGGCCGAGTGCCCTTCAAAATACGTGACCACTCGCGGCTCGCAGCTTTCCATCGCAATACGCGATTATTCCCAATCAAACAGTTAAACGCGGCACGATCATTCCAATTAACAACACGACACAATCGTTTCAATTATTAACGCAATTTAACACGACACGATCAATCCGACTAACACAATCTAACGCCACGCGACTGTCGGCCGTGACGGTGTCCCCGGGGAGGGCATAATTGGTCTCTACTTACATGAGAGTCCACTCTCGGCGAGGCCCTTGCACGAATTCCAACGCAATCCTCTCGATTAAGAGCGTAAGGTAACAGTACGCGCTCATGTGGCCAATCACAGGTAATTCCTGCGGCGCCAAGGTAACAGATATATACGCGTCCGGGGCCAGCGCGCAGCGCCTCGAGTGAACCCTCTTTCCTCGCGGGGACGCCAGGGTGGTGACCTTACAATTCGTCGATGTCTTCGCAAGTCCGGACGGCTCAGGTTTTCGGGCAATGCTCTCTCGTCAGCAGCCGGCACGACAGTGGTGGGACCATGGCCCGCCGGAAACCGCGCCGGTTCCCCGCGCCTGCGCTGTAGCGGGTCTCCCGACCGGATCGCCGATCCTAGCGCTCTCATCGGCGCCTATGCTCTGCGCGCGCCACTTTTTCCGGCGGCGCCACCCCAACTATCTCCGCCTCGGCGCGGGCTTTTTAACTCATCCGGCTGTCCGGGCCGCGATGATTGAGTCGGCTTTGCGTGGGTCAGGCTGGCCGGGCCATGACCCCGTCCGCCGGCAGCCCCTCGGGGTGGATGGCGGTCACAGGGCTGCGCATTTCCCTGGGCCGCTCTTCGGCACCCTGGCCTTTGTGGCATTTCGTTCGGGTGTGTCCCGGGGTCCTTTGGTTCTTTCCTGCCGCTGTCGCGACCGAGTTCGGAGTGGATTACGTCTGGCGACACTCAAATGCGCATGCGGGGAGGTCCGAGCGACCCGACTGCCAACCATGTCCCACGGCCGCTTCCTTGGTCCCGCCAGCTCTCCCTCGTGGCGGCTCACGGCCAGTTGGCTCCAGTCACCACCGGCAATCCCTTAAAACTTAAATATTAATTAACAGTACGCAACGGCCCCCCCCCCTCGCTCCGACAAGGAGGCATCCCCGAATTCCCCTCGGCCGAGAAGTAGACGCGACTTGTCACGTTACAAACACTACCAGTAATGACGTCACGACAGCGTTTGGTAGCGCTATCATAAAGCTCCGCGAACAGCCAGTAGCGCTAGGTAGCGCTGATAGCGTCTCCCCGAACGCACCCATGGCATTGCGCTTTGATAGCTAGTAAGTTAGTAAATAAGCGTTGTATAACCATGCCCACGAGGCCTTAGAGATAAGTTATTGGATACGCCCATTCAATCTTTGAGTGATTTGTTTCGTTTCCCGCGAACGTGCGCAAAGCGGCGACAACAGCGCGCGACTAAGCGTAAATAGCGACAATCTCCAGGAAGAAACGGCGTAATCGACATCGGAAGCACCCGGCACAGACACCCATGAGGTCGGCGTCAACGTCTGTCAACCAGGACGGAAGTTAACTAACGGGGCCTCGTCGCCGAGAATAAACAGCGGAAACGTATTCAGCGTCACCCGGTACACACGTCTACGAGGCGCCAACGTCCGTTAACCTGAACGGAAGTTGGCGAAATAGATGTCGTCTCCGAGAGTAACCGGTGGGAAGGCACTCAGAGGCACCCAGTACACACGACCAAAAGGTCCGCGTCAACCTCCAGTAACGGGGATAAGAGTTAGATTCACGAGTACCTTCTCCAGGGAAAACTTACAATAATCGTGTCAGGGACACCCAGGATATACGCCCAGGAGGTCGGCGTCAACGCCGCGGCACGGTGCTAGAAGTTGACGATCTCCAGGGAAATAAGGTCAAAACCGACGTAAAACCATCTGGGAGGCACCACCAGAGAGTCGGTGTCTACCGCGAAACGCGAGAAAGCGAAATAACGACCAAGACGTCTTCTCCGAGGACAGACTCTCAAATCATCGTCCATCGGATTCAGGAGACCGCCCGCAGGGGTCGTCGGTCGGCGATGTCGAGGTAACCTGGACATCTCCCTTTGCGTTCAGAAACGATACGAAGAGCATCTCCGAGTACACACGCAGGGGTCGGCGTCAACGTGAAGCGACGGTGAAAAACCAACGAAATCTGGTGTAGCGGCGCCAACAGAGGGAGACCATCACGTCGCGATGCGAGTGGAAATTGCCGCGAGAAACATTGCGAAGGTAGAGACACAAGGGGAGCGTGTGATCACCTGCGCGCAAACACATGGGCGAACACGTGATATCGGCCGAACATAGCGAGCAACAATAGAGTAGGTCATAGTGGGGATGAAAAGTGAAAGCGGGGAGCGTGAGCAAACTACGCTTCTCGAGGCAGTCTCTCAAATATAGCAATAGCAAACGGACATATCTAGCACAAGTATATTACAATCGGGAACATAGAGTCACTCGAATACGGCGATAGAATACGGACATAGTTATCAGTTGTATATAACAATCGGGAACTCTCGCGTAATTGCGTGTAAAAGTCTCGCTTAACGATAGCGAGCGGTACGTGACTACCTTCCGAAAATCCATAATATGTGAACACGTTGTAAAGTTGAATCGACGATCTAAAATAAATGAATTGTTAATTGTTAAATAAAGTCTCAAGATTATTTAACATACTTACCTTCTACATACCTTCGGCGTCGATGATCCATCGTTGTCCAGCGTTGATCCGGTATGCGGTAAAGCGAGGATCCGGGAAGTCAACAACGGCGATGATCCATCCGAGGCAGGAACCTGAAAAAGAGAAGAGTTTAAAGTATTGTTTATAGTCGAGACGAAATATTCGCGAGACCTTCTCGGTAGTCAGAGGTCAAACCGAATGGCGACCATACGATAAGAAGAGATATCGCGTGAATTGTGGTCACAAACGGCATCGTCCGGCTACAACTTCACCAACGGGTCATCAGGGTGGCAAAAACTACCGGACATGACCCGGCGAATCCAAACGGGAAGCCCTCTCGCCGCGCCAAAGCGGTCCACAACGAGAGAGGATTATGTGGCATCTTGCAGCCGCACACTACAGGTAAGCAACCGAGAGCGGATGACACCCCGCGGGGAACGAGCCAGTGGATGCAAGGACCGGCAGAGCGAGCGGAGGTAACGACCGGACAAACACGCGACACCTACAGAATCCCAGGCAGCGGCCGGAGCCAAGAAACTCGCGAATTATATTATGTCCGACTTAGGAGAAAAGGACGACGCATGCGTGATGGAGAATGCATCCGGTGCGAAATGAAATTGAATCCCCCGGCGAGTACGAAAGGGATACTCGTCGTGAGGAGTAGGCGTCAAATCCAGGCGATCATATGGCTATTTCTTTTCCTTTTAGGTTAAGACAGCGTTATGCCCATATGGTTAGTGTTTTTTCTGCTAGATATAAGGTACCCATATGGCAATTGATTTTCTTTCTTAAGGTGGAAGCACATAAAATTGCAGAAGCCATAGGCAGAATGCAGAAGCCGTAGCGCATGTGCTATGGTATTACTTTATCTGCCCGCTGTATGGTTTCTGTATTCTGCCCATGGCTTCTGAATTTCCAATCTACATAAAAATACATAATGCATAGCCACGGGCATAAGGCATAACTCATTGTGCATTCCGAGTTACGCATGAAACGCGTAGATTGCATAGAAAGTCGTTCCGATTTAGCCAATGCGCGCATTGGGAGCAGGGGGGACAAACTTCTCTCTTGAAAGAGGAGGAAACACTTTCGCAGCGCCACCTGGCTCTGTCCCTCCGGAAACAGAGAACTAAAATAGGTCACGTGACGAGAGTGGGGAGTAGATGCCATATTCAAATTGGGTGTGCGAGTTTCAGCAACGCAGCCGAGCGCTTCGGCTGGCTTCGGCCAGCTTCGAGCGTCAGCGGTAGAAGAGGATAGACAGATCTACTGTCTTCTTCTTCTCTCTCGAACTATGACTATTAGCTATGCGATTTCGGATCTCGTGAATGCCGAGTTGACGAGGCGACCAGGCAACGCGTGACATTATATCGGCGCGCGACATTAATTATCCATGTATTTTCCTACATATTAATAAATCTAAAAAATTATTTAATAAAAAATTATTATATACATTTGTTTATGTTAATACAAAATTAAAATTTGAATTAAAATATAAAAATCCACTCTTGGCCAATATGTATGCTTTTTATTTAACAAGAATCTATTTAACAATTTCTATTTAATTTTAGCGCAATGATATTGCACTAAAAAAATTATAATTTATACTATTTTTCTTTCTGTCATTGAATTTATTTGCCATTAAATGTATAACGTACATAATGTTTCTCAACGGAAACTGCGAAAAAGTGGTGGTCTCTTCCATCAGGAGGAAAATGTATATATTCATATATACAGGGTGAATCTTAATGGATGCACCAACTTTTTACCATAGGAGATGAGTTACCGACCGCAACTGTAATGAACCGAACGATCCATAGGTGACACCAGCTTGAATCGACCGCTTCGATCGACGAGTCCGAGGTGATGTACAGGCAAGTTAAAAACTGTGAATCAAATAACGTATATCGTATGTACATACTTTTCTAATATATCCAACTGTCTTACGCATTTTTTTTACATGTAATTTTATTTAATAACACGATTTCTCTCTCTTATTATTCTCCATCTATGCGCAACGTATTTACCGCATGTACTACGTTTACGCGAGCGTTACTTTTGTAGTAACTTACGATAATTCACTCGTTTACGCAGAGTAAATTATCGTAAGTTATTACAAACTTTCCTTTACGCGAAGGAATTATCGTAAGTTACTACTGAATAAGTAACGCTCGCGTAAACATAGTAATAAGTACGGGATCCGGCCGCGTGATTTATACGTTTATCTGTTATTTTATCGAAATGCGATTTTAATGGAAGATTACATATCGGGTCATACATCGCGGCCGGTGTGCCTAGCAAAATCTTGCCGCAAGTACCCTCAATTAGAGCTGTTTTAATTAAATTTTTTTAGACAACACTTCGTTCATTTGTTTGCGAAGTAAATGAAGCGTCATCTGAAAGAGAGTGATCTAAAGAACTTGAAAAAAATAGGTTGCCATCTCTCAGTCTGCCGCAACCTCCTGGCAGCCAGGTGCAAAAAGGTCCTTTTTCGTTAATTATATTATCAACGTTCATCGTGTATCGAGACAATTTTTACACAAATTGAAGCTAAATTTTTCCTCTACACGATGGAATATGGTTGTCTGCTTAAAAGCTGCCGCAACTGGTGGTTGCCAGCATTTGAATGACTCGCTCTCGCCTGCGCGAGCTCTTCAATCTTACAATGTGTTACAATAAAATAATCACAGCAATTTCCTTGAATTTCTTAATGTTACAATAGTTCCTAAACAAGTTTTCAAAAATTCCTTTTATAAATAATTCCGCCGCTCATTCGTCTTTCGACTCGTCTGAACTCGCAACATCATACTCCAAATCATCAGAATTATTATTCGCGTTTTCAGATCTTTCATTCATCGACACGCGCAATTTTTGTAAATTCGATGTGGCAAAATGCTACAGATCCGTGTTGTATTAAATTACGCGCTGAAGATTGCGGTTGGTTATTAGATGGTTTTTTGAAACCAACGTGGTTCGTTGGGTACCCAACGCCGTTGAAAGTCGAAGATGTATTGCGTGTCGATGAATGAAAAATCTGAAAACGCGAATGATAATTCTGATGATTTGGAGTATGATGTTGCGAGTTCAGACGAGTCGGAAGACGAATGAGCGGCGGAATTTATTTATAAAAGGAATTTTTGAAAACTTGTTTAGGAACTATTGTAACATTAAGAAATTCAAGGAAATTGCTGTGATTATTTTATTGTAACACATTGTAAGATTGAAGAGCTCGCGCAGGCGAGAGCGAGTCATTCAAATGCTGGCAACCACCAGTTGCGGCAGCTTTTACGCAGGCAACCATATTCCATCGTGTAGAGGAAAAATTTAGCTTCAATTTGTGTAAAAATTGTCTCGATACACGATGAACGTTGATAATTAACGAAAAAGGACCTTTTTGCACCTGGCTGCCAGGAGGTTGCGGCAGACTGAGAGATGGCAACCTATTTTTTTCAGGTTCTTTAGATCACTCTCTTTCAGATGACGCTTCATTTACTTCGCAAACAAATAAACGAAGTTGTCTAAAAAAATTTAATTAAAACAGCTCTAATTGAGGGTACTTGCGGCAAGATTTTGCTAGGCACACTGGCCGCGATGTATGACCTGATATGTAATCTTCTATTAAAATCGCATTTTGATAAAATAACAAATAAACGTATAAATCACGCGGCTGGATCCTGGACTAATAGAAAGAAATATCTTTTGTATCTGTTTCTACGTTTGCACGAGCGATTACTTCTGTGCGATAACTTCCGATAATTCACTCGTTTACGCGAAGTAAATTATCATAAGTTACCACAAAATTCTGTTTACGCGTAAGAATTATCGTAAGTTACTACAGAAGTAACGCTCGCGTAAACGTAGTAAGAGTATCTTTTTCATACGATTTTTTGTAAATATTTATATTTTAATACAGTTTTACTTGGTGGCGATTTCTTTTCACGCTTATGCGGAACATTTTAGCGCGTAAAAAAAGAGTTGGATATAAGCGGAAAAAAATAAAAATATTCTACCATTCTTATACAAAATTGAGCAATTCTACTTTTCTACAAAAAATACTCTACTGTATACTTTATGGATATAAAAGTAATAATGTGAAAAATTAGAAGTAATAACAGTGGACTTCCGCACCACCCTTGAGGTACCACCAATGGCGCGTTAGGTTTTTTAAAGTGGACCTTCGCCTGGAGCCATATTGTACCACATCTTTAGACCTTTTCAGTATAAAAGTTCAAATAGATACATTGAAGTCATATTGCGTAAGAGCGCACGCAGATAAAAAATTATATCAACGTGTGACCGTGCGCAACACATCACCAATTTATCATATTTTTACTTTAGTATGTGCTCGAAATGGCCCCCCTCCATCCTCTCACAAAATGTAGCCCTTGTCAAAATTGCACGACGCACACGGCGCAAGACCTGTGGAGTTATTGCACGGCAAGCTCGTACAATTCGATCCTTCAGATCTTGAGCATTAGCAGGTCGCGTTGCGTAAACTTGCTGTTTAAGATAACCCCACAGAAAAAAATCTAGCGGTGTGAGGTCTGGTGAACGCGGTGGCCATTCGTGGGGACCATAAAGTCCGATCCAACGGTTACCGAATTTCTCATTTAATAACGCCCTTGTTGCCCTGGCGGTGTGTGCTGGATGGCCATCCTGTTGGAACCACATGTTAACACGTAATTCCAACGGCACCTCATCCAACAAGTCAACAAGTTCATTGTTGAGAAATCTTCGGTATCGGTCACCATCGACCCTATCATCAATAAAATGTGGCCCAATGATGTGGTCTCCGAGAATACCCGCCCAAACGTTCACCGACCACCTGACTTGTGTATGCGCTTGCTGCATCCAGTGAGGATTCTCAGTGGCCCAATAATGCGAGTTATGGCGGTTGACTTTGCCATCATTATGGAAAATACATTCGTCCGAAAACAGAATGTATTTCGAAAAATAATAATTTTCCTCACTCACATTAAGGAGCCATTGACAATACCTCAATCTGCGAGGTTTATCATTTGCATACAGCTCTTGAGTCAGGGTTACTTTGTAGGGATGGAAGTGAGCCGATTTCAAAGCCCTACATACTGTTGCCTGGCTGACTCCTTGATACCGCGCGACGTCTCGTGTACTAATTTCTGGGTCATTATTGACCTCTTCTAATATCCGTGCGGTATTTATGCGCGGTGGTCGTCCTGTACGAGGCAATAAAAGTAAGAGGATACAATTTAAAATTATTTTATCAGAAAATCTTATAAATAAATATGTACCTGCAGGCTTAACAGGTCTAAATTGACCATTTTTTCGCAGCCGCGATTCCAGCCTCAGAAAAAATGTATGATGTGGCTGTCTTCGCTCTGGGTATCTACGAGCATAAGCTCTCGCAGTTTCCCGCAATCGTCGGCCGCATATAACGTACAAAAAAACCATGTCGCACATCTCATTATTCGTAAAATTGTGAGCCATGTTGACCGCACGTTCTATCACGTTTACGAAACACACGGGATCGAAGCGAGACACGGAATGAACAATTTGCTAGGATAAAGCTGTAGCAACAACGCAGAAACGCTAAAAAAACAACGCAGAAACAGTGAAAGAAATAATTGAAGATCGACAGAATTCTGACAGAAAACTATCTTCTATTTCCGACTGAAAGTTTATGCTTTAAAATACCCAGAGCAGAAGTAACCAAGCCACATATTTTCGATGAGGCTACAGACTAGTTGTAGCTGTGAAAAAATGGTCAATTTCTCTGAAATGTTTAAATACATATTTATTTCTAAAATTTTATGGTAATATGATTTTAAACATTTTGTTTTTTTATCATTATTTCCATTGCTTTTTTTCGTACAACACGAACACCGCGCATAAAAATGGCGCAAATAGAAGAAATGATTATAATATCGACGACCTAATAATTAACGCACAAGTCATCACGCGGTAGGAATCAAGGAATCAACCAGAAAATTATATGTAAAACTTTGATATCAGTTTATTTTTATTCTTGTGGGATTATCTTAAGCACACTGAAAGCCGGAAAACAGTAATAGTCTCTGAATTTTCGTTCATTCTCAATTTTTATTCTCAATACATAGATGCTTACTTAAAAAAAAAAAGTAATGTCTACTGAAAAACACAGTAATATCTAAAGATTAAGATCGTAAGCGATACTGTCTGAAAGAAATAATAGAAAAGAAATAATTGCTGACAAGTTCCATTATTCAATCATGTGCGATTCTGTAACCATTAAGTACTGTTGGCTCTTTATATTCGTTTTATCGCGCGAGTTCAGAGCAGTTCAGAGAGATTCATAACAGTTGTAGAATAGATTGTTAGCTCAGCGTTAGCGTATTAAACTGTCATTCCGGAATCTTAGGTTTAAATCCCGTCTCCCGTCAATGTGTTTTCAAAAATTGTAAAACAATGCGTAATTTTAATTAATAAAATAGAATATGCGAAACCACGAATACAAATTAAACCATAAAAATATTTAAAAAAATTAGACCAATTTGAAAATATAAAAAAAAATATTTTTTTAATTATTGCACCGGAATCATTACTGATTTTTATCGTAATGGTTACTGTGAGATCCGTACTGGTTACTGAAAGAATGTTTACTGTAGTAACGCGTAATGGTTACTGTAAGAAAGATTAAAAGTTGAGAGTGAGCAAAAATACAGGAATTATTACTGTTTTTCGGCTCTTATAGTGCAATAATTAAGTTTGCACAACGCGACTTGCTAGTGCTCAAGATCTGAAGGACTTAATTGTACGAGCTTGTCGTGCAATAAGTCCACGGGTCTTGCGCCAGGTGCATCGTGTAATTTTAAAAAAGCCTCTACATTTTGTGAGAGGCTGGAGGGAAACCATTTCGAGCGCGCATACTGAGGTAAAAACATGATAAATTGGTAATGTGTTGCGCACGGTCACACGTTGATATAATTTTTCATCTGTGTGCGTTTTTACACGCAGTATGACTTTAGTACATCTGTTTAAACCTTTATACTGAAAAAGGTCTAAAAATGTGGTACATTACGGGTCCAGGCGAAAAAACCTAAAGCGCTATTGGTGGTACCTCAAGGGTGGTGCGGAAGTCCACTGTTATTACTTCTAATTTTTCACATTATTACTTTTATATCCATAAAGTATACAGTAGAGTATTTTTTGTAGAAAAGTAGAATTGCTCAATTTTGTATAAGAATGGTAGAATATTTTTATTTTTTTCCGCTTATATCCAACTCTTTTTTTACGCGCTAAAATGTTCCGCATAAGCGTGAAAAAAAATCGCCACCAAGTAAAACTGTATTAAAATATAAATATTTACAAAAAATCGTATGAAAAAGATACTCTTACTACGTTTACGCGAGCGTTACTTCTGTAGTAACTTACGATAATTCTTACGCGTAAACAGAATTTTGTGGTAACTTATGATAATTTACTTCGCGTAAACGAGTGAATCATCGTAAGTTATCGCACAGAAGTAATCGCTCGTGCAAACGTAGAAACAGATACAAAAGATATTTCTTTCTATTAGTCCAGGATCCAGCCGCGTGATTTATACGTTTATTTGTTATTTTATCAAAATGCGATTTTAATAGAAGATTACATATCAGGTCATACATCGCGGCCAGTGTGCCTAGCAAAATCTTGCCGCAAGTACCCTCAATTAGAGCTGTTTTAATTAAATTTTTTTAGACAACTTCGTTTATTTGTTTGCGAAGTAAATGAAGCGTCATCTGAAAGAGAGTGATCTAAAGAACCTGAAAAAAATAGGTTGCCATCTCTCAGTCTGCCGCAACCTCCTGGCAGCCAGGTGCAAAAAGGTCCTTTTTCGTTAATTATCAACGTTCATCGTGTATCGAGACAATTTTTACACAAATTGAAGCTAAATTTTTCCTCTACACGATGGAATATGGTTGCCTGCGTAAAAGCTGCCGCAACTGGTGGTTGCCAGCATTTGAATGACTCGCTCTCGCCTGCGCGAGCTCTTCAATCTTACAATGTGTTACAATGAAATAATCACAGCAATTTCCTTGAATTTCTTTAATATTACAATAGTTCCTAAACAAGTTTTCAAAAATTCCTTTTATAAATAAATTCATTCGCGTTTTCAGATCTTTCATTCATCGACACGCGCAATACATCTTCGACTTTCAACGGCGTTGGGTACCCAACGAACCACGTTGGTTTCAAAAAACCATCTAATAACCAACCGCAATCTTCAACGCGTAATTTAATACAACACGGATCTGTAGCATTTTGCCACATCGAATTTACAAAAATTGCGCGTGTCGATGAATGAAAGATCTGAAAACGCGAATAATAATTCTGATGATTTGGAGTATGATGTTGCGAGTTCAGACGAGTCGAAAGACGAATGAGCGGCGGAATTTATTTATAAAAGGAATTTTTGAAAACTTGTTTAGGAACTATTGTAATATTAAAGAAATTCAAGGAAATTGCTGTAATTATTTTATTGTAACACATTGTAAGATTGAAGAGCTCGCGCAGGCGAGAGCGAGTCATTCAAATGCTGGCAACCACCAGTTGCGGCAGCTTTTAAGCAGGCAACCATATTCCATCGTGTAGAGAAAAAATTTAGCTTCAATTTGTGTAAAAATTGTCTCGATACACGATGAACGTTGATAATTAACGAAAAAGGACCTTTTTGCACCTGGCTGCCAGGAGGTTGCGGCAGACTGAGAGATGGCAACCTATTTTTTTCAAGTTCTTTAGATCACTCTCTTTCAGATGACGCTTCATTTACTTCGCAAACAAATGAACGAAGTGTTGTCTAAAAAAATTTAATTAAAACAGCTCTAATTGAGGGTACTTGCGGCAAGATTTTGCTAGGCACACCGGCCGCGATGTATGACCCGATATGTAATCTTCCATTAAAATCGCATTTCGATAAAATAACAGATAAACCACGTATAAATCACGCGGCCGGATCCCGTACTTATTACTATGTTTACGCGAGCGTTACTTATTCAGTAGTAACTTACGATAATTCCTTCGCGTAAAGGAAAGTTTGTAATAACTTACGATAATTTACTCTGCGTAAACGAGTGAATTATCGTAAGTTACTACAAAAGTAACGCTCGCGTAAACGTAGTACATGCGGTAAATACGTTGCGCATAGATGGAGAATAATAAGAGAGAGAAATCGTGTTATTAAATAAAATTACATGTAAAAAAAATGCGTAAGACAGTTGGATATATTAGAAAAGTATGTACATACGATATACGTTATTTGATTCACAGTTTTTAACTTGCCTGTACATCACCTCGGACTCGTCGATCGAAGCGGTCGATTCAAGCTGGTGTCACCTATGGATCGTTCGGTTCATTACAGTTGCGGTCGGTAACTCATCTCCTATGGTAAAAAGTTGGTGCATCCATTAAGATTCACATTGTATATATATATAGTATTGCGTGTTATTAAAAGATATTCATTTTTATACTGACTTTCCGACGTCCTACAGCTACTGCTGTTCGGTTGATAGGATTTGAGAACATAATGCACGAAATTTCTTCGTAAAGAATTTTCTTTCTCACTCGTTCGAATCCGTCTATTCTTTTTCGATGAACTTCCTGAACTGATACAATAAATTAGAGTGAGACAGGTATATTTTGTTTCACTCTAACTTATTACACTAGTGTGCACCAGTTCAGGAAGTTCTTCGAAAAAGAACAAACGAAATATTCACACCACGCAGATGACGAACATGTGCTGCGCATATATAACGCTTTTGCGACTTTCGACGCATTTCTCGATCGTTCTCGATCGTTTATCACGATTATTAGAAAATATACTCGCGTTAATTAACATTCGAGTAATTACACCGACGTACATTTTACAATTATGCACTCGCGGTAATGCACTTATAACCCATTAATAACAGGCATGTACGCGGAAACTCCCTTCCTTGAGATACTCACTCTTAGATGGCCGGATAACTTCTTCTTCAATTTATAATAGCTCCGATCTCCACCAAGATCGATTCAGCTTGATTTCATGTGAAAGAAAAAAGATGCAAAATCGGTTTGGCAAAACAAAAACGTTTCCGGTAACAAAGGCGGCTGTCAGCAATCCACAAAAATTGTCAGGATGAAACACGTCCGAACACGTTTACGATGTCGACGAAACTCACGTAGACTCGGTGTCCTCGGTGAACCGGGTGGACGGTGGACTGAGCCGACTGAGTGGAGTGGACTCAGGACTGTGGACTCACGACTCACGACCGGAAACCGAAAATGCCGAAATACCGGCCATACCGAGATCGAATGACGAATAACGAAAGAAAGACCATGGCTCGCATGCAGGCTCACACATGTGGAAATGCTTGCCGCGCGCAGGGTAGATATCTACCGCGCGGTAAGCTGCGACGTGGTAGCCAATAAACTTCTGGATCTTACGGAAAAGCGACACGTTGATTGGTTACCGCGTCGCTCTTGCCGCGCGGCATTCGGCAAGCGTTTCTGCGTCAGTACGTGTGCAGGAGCCAATAAAAAAAAGAATCTAGTGGAAAGTCCTCAATAAATGTGCCTTCTGTAAACGTAATTTTTCATTACCAAATAAATTAGAATTTAGAATTAATGAATTCTACATTTATTCTTTGTCTTATCTAAGATATTCCTTACAATTTATTTCTTTTATAACTAGAAATATTGTATAACACTTTTTATTTAATTTTCAAATATATATTCTTTTTTTGCCATATAACCTTTTTACAGATTTTATTAATCTTTGGATCTGTTTTCTATTACTGAACTGGGTGCACTAGTTTTAAGAATTTATCTTTTTTACTCCATATTGGAAGGAAAAAGGTAAACTTTGAATTAGTCAGTTCAGCAACAGAAAACAGGTCCATTATATATTTTTTCCTCTCTCTTACCTACATGCCCCTCTCGCATAGAACCACCGAGAAGGAGCTGAAACAACAGGTGAGGAAAAAGGGGGAGACGTAAAAACAGATGCAGAGAGACGTAGAAAAAACCAACAAAATCTCTAAAATTCGTCCGATCTATCTCTCTATATATCTCTCTCTCTCTCTCTCTATACTCGCTTCTCTGTCTCTCTCTTCTCTCTCCTCTCCCCCCCCCTCTCTCTTCTCTCTCTTTCTCTCTCTCCATAGTATTCGTAAATCTTTATTTTAAAAACATGTTTGCTTTCGATGGTAATTAAAGTTGATGATAAATCATATACATATTCGTCAAATAAACAATATTAATAAAATTAGGTTTGTTCGCGTTGCTTGAAATTCCCAAACATTTTTGCACTTGAAATGAGATAAATATATATTCGGCCGTTGGAGAGAGAGAAAGCGAAGATGCTGAGTGCAAAAAGTGCAAGCAACGCGAACAGACCCAATGTTCTTTTGTAGACGCCATATTGTATAAAGTGCTGAGCTGAAACGGAATGACGTCCAAGCGGCAAGTTTTGATGTGATCCGTGCGTATCATGCATGAGTCGGGAAGCATCGAAAATCACGCGATACACGACGACGCTGCTTGAAATGCTCATTTATCACTTATCGCTGGCAATGCTGGCATGAGCTGTCAGCTGTCACTGTCGTAATGCGAATTCGTGAGGTTATGATCACGATGAGGGACGCTTGCCGCCGAAGCGGCTTTAACTCCGCTGGGATAACTGTAAACAAGATTCTGTACTTAGGTTCGGCATTGTTACTGACGAATCTTTGCGTAGCCGTTAACGATGGCGTCGCCGATGCCGTCAAGTGCCAGTTCGGCAAACCGACGCGTAAACAGGTGTTAGCGGAACCCCTAAACGGCATGTGCCTGAGAGATGTTGTGTCGCACCTATCGAAGACGCTGCGATCCGTCGTCGACGAAGAGCTCGGCGCTTCCTCGTTCCAGGAGATGATTGATAAAATGGAATTCGTGGATGTCTCCAGTAATTTGGATGCAAAACTAAGTGCCTTAGTTGACAAATTTAACAATAAACTGATGTCGCACATTGACGTCTTTGAGCAAGTCCACGAAGTCGTATATCGCTTACTGACACACAAACCGTTCCCTGTCATTTATTCTAGTCGAATAGTCGAATACGATATGATGGAGATGAACAGAGTTTCAGATATATGCACCTGATATCATGAAAGGTATCTATTATCAGAAAGATGTAATTTTTATGCTTTATCTACGTTGCGTTCCAGAATCACATTAACGCTTGAGTGTCGTTCTATCTTTGTTACGTACAGAAAGTTGAACAAGGACAGAATACGCTTATAGCGCTGAGAGCATGGTTCTGCAACGCAGCCCTATATGATATGATATATTATTGAGTTTGTTTGCAGAACTTACAACACAGCTAAGAGATCAAGAGTGGAAGAACATGCATATACTGCTAATAAACGAACCAGATATAATGTGTGGGCCACCGATATTGACTCACAATGTCGGACCTCTTTTATTATCCCAGTACTGTTCTGAAAAAAATGTCATTCTACTTTTGGAACATGGCACATTCATGTCTGAATCAGAGCTAGCTTTGGTTCAAGTAACAGCCAAAACTATTATAGATATGCTTTCTGAAATGGATAATATTGCTGTTGTGGGCCTTGCCAATACTGCTCCGCTGCTTTGTAAAGATAGCTTGTTAAAGGCGACAGATATTAATAAGTTTCAATTAACCCGTTATATCGATAGTTTAAGTAGAACAGGTAATTAGAAATTAGTAAGTAGATTTCTTCTTTTAGATTTTTTAATCACAGTATCACGATTTGTTACCTTTTATTCAATTATATTCAGTCCATCTACTTTATTTAAATTTTTATTTTTGTTACTGTTTCTGTTAATGAAACGCAGCGAGATAACAGACTCGGGAACCTAATCTAGGGCCACATTCCGTAACGCGCATATGCGCGCATTTATCTATAGTATACGTGACGTTTACTATTGTTCATGCGCGCATCATGCGAGAAACGGAACGCACCCTAGATTTTTTATTTAACGAGCAATTGTTCTAACACTAACCTACCCACTTTATTATATTGTTTAAAAAATATATGCTAACTTCACATTTTTAATTTTCTTTCAGATTCGAATGAGGTGACAAAGATTGATTTTAAAAAATTAACACAAAATCTAACTGGTGAAGTGCTTATTATGCATTTGACTAATAAATTACAAAATATATCAAATGTACAAAGAATTTTTGAAATAATTTCGGAAAAGTTCAAGGCTTACCTCAAAACTGTTATTGTTACAAGTAAGCTAATTTCTTTACTTTACTTTAATCATGTGAGAAATATTTTTATATCTTAATTTATTTTTAGACCAGCAACCGTCCACTGTTATTAAAAAATTAAGCAATGACAGTATTGTAATTTTTCCAATGCAAAATGTTCTTGGATATGAGATAGGAAAACTATTTTCTTGTTTGCAATGCCCTGATTACCATAAGAAAGCTTATCATGTCTCAGATCCATATATTGAGCCATATAGCAAGACAATGACAGTATCTGTCGGGCAAGTCACAAAAACTGCGTTAATATCCTTAGAGATAAAATTACGTGATTTCCTTGACGACATAACATATTTTAATGTTGGTCCAAGCGTATATGCTATATTTTTCGATAGCAAAGGAGTGGTTTGGATGCATAAAAATTTTCCCAGGATTGAGACAATAGTTGAGCAACCACTTAAGGTACACTTGCAAGACATTGAAAATATAGATAGTCAAACAGTATTGAAAATGATAAATGAGAAGAAAGGAATCATGGATGTAAGGACAAAGCTGGGCGAGCAGGTAAGATAATATATCCATAAATATTTGAAAAGATGTAGGGCAAGTTGTCCCAACCTGTAGGTAAACTAACTAATAGTTAAATCATATATGTGTGTCTTTGTTTTTTCTTCAAATTAAACAAAAATAGACATATGATTTAATTATTAGTTAGGTTACCAATATGTTGGAACAACCAGCCCGTAAATAAAATACATTAAAAATATTTCCTTTTAACATACATTATATACAATATAGAAGCGGTATAGATGGAAACACTTAATTTTTTATGACTTGATAATATGCCTGGTATCAACGACTGAAGAGGGAATATCGCCTGTAGCGAGAATTGTGCCTCCTCTGCCGGCAAATATATTACATCATCGTCTCGATCTTATGCTTCAAACTGTCGTTGACAAAGATACACTTTGTATTTACAGAAACAAGATTATAACTTTATGTAAGAAAATAAAATTTAGTAACTATTTATATATATAAAATTTGTAAATATTAAAATACTTTTCTTTTTTTTAGCAACCGGTGTATTTTATCTATCACCATGGTGCTTTCAGTCTCCAATGGAACAATTGAAATTACTGGAAACAGGTTCAGCCGTGAACGTACAAAGTTATATGGCATATATAAAAGATGTAACAGGTCTTTTAGCTAATCCCGGTCTACATCCGTCCGTAAAACCAGACGTAGCAATGCTAGCACAAGTTTTAGAACATTTCAAAAAGCAGCACGTTGAGAGTTCGTTAAATAAATTTATAATAAGAAGGTGATTACAATTTCATACATAATTTTTTATCAATGGCTTATAAACTAATATCTTTACATTTTATTTTATTTTTTCATTCTAGATACATTGCTAGTACGGTCAGTGGAGTATTAGAAATATTTCCAGGGATGATATTAGATTCTGGTTTTGATCCCAAAAGGCGAATGTGGTATGGGAAAGCACTGGAACAATTCGATAAGATAATCTTAACACCACCTTACTTAGATGCAGGTGGATCAGGCTATGTAGTTACTCTAAGTCAAACTGTAAAATATTCTGTCAAGACTAATGGAAGCACAAATTATGCGACTGCTATCATGTCTATGGATGTTACAATGAGTTACATCATGAGATTGTTACTGGAAATGTTTCCGTTCTGTCATGACGCAACTGTAAAGTGTTTCCTGATGGATGATAAAGGCTATTTGGTATCACATCCAAAGCTGTTGGAAGCGACAGACAAGATAGAGCAACAACATTTAACGCACAAGGAGCTCTTAGTAGCCAACGACATATTGAATCATGGATCGTTCGTGAAAAAAAAATCATGTGCTAGCCACTTAGATGGCACTGTGCAAAGGTACTATCAGTTTAACACATCGCTCGACGAGGTGCTCACTAATATAGCGCATGGTGAGCACTGTGTTAAATATCAGGTAGCTGCTGTACCGGGTACCAATGTATTCCTTGGTGTTGTCAATATGACAACTCAGTGTAATTTACTTAGAGCTTTTTGTCCGTGCAGCACGGTAAGCCCACAATTTATTGCACTTTTTTGTTCTAAGATATTTTTAAGTTTACTACGTGATATATTGTATTTGTTTATTGAATATTACAGATGGATCATTCGTGCTTGAATTGCAAAAGTATGGAACAAACTGGTTGTGAGTGTCCTTGCGAATGCTCCTTGTATTCTTCTGGCTGTACACAACAAAATATTGATAATCTGGATCCTTGTCCGCCTATGTATGAGCAAGGATCGAGTTTACAAACTCCGTGGATAGAGCCGATGAATTTAAAATCATGCCCATCTATCAATTGCAAATCATATACGACAGAGAGTGACTGTTTGGGTGTCGCGGATTGTCAGTGGTGTCATGTCGACACTGATGGAGAGATTCCTTTGCAGCAACCGTTTTGCTCTGATATGTCCGTATGTTTTAAAGGAATTTTTGGGTCTTTGATACCTTACAGCGACGGCACTTACAGTAAGTCCGTCTTTTTTTTTTCCACATTTTTGTTCATTTCTATTAACCATTAGATAACAAAATTATACCTTTCCAGATTCACAATCGACAGATGAGATCACAGTACGAGAGTGGCCATCAGTTGGACCGGTAGCTGGTGGAATTCTTGCACTGTTCTTGATTTTAGGTGTTATTCTGTTCTGCTACAGACTCCGATCAGTGCACTCGAATCTGGAGCATCAGTGTTTGCATCTCCAAATCTCGCCCGATACATTGCGTATGACGCATATCGAGGGCGATCCGGAACCGGCAGAATTGGATCAGACCAAAAATAATTTGGATTGTCTCGTGAGAGACAGTGTTGCACCTATATCACCGTACAGAGTTTCCACCAATTATAGAAGGCCACCTGGTGGGGACAGTGATCATGGGTACAGCACAATGACGCCTCATGATGATTCCGAACAGCAGACATTCGCCTCCGAACCCCTATTAACCATCGACAATAACATCGAATTGGATTTGACTAAAGAATCCGACATCGGAATGCCTTCCCCTACGACATATTTGGGATCGCCACATCATGTTTTGGCACCCGTAACTGTCCATCGCGATATGGAAACGAATTACTGTTGACTGAATGAAACTGAATTCAATGCTATTTATTTAAAAGAGTAAGACAAACGTAATTTCCTCGAAACATTGTGGTAAGAAATCATTACAGTTGCTCTTTTTTCGCAGATATAATCTCAGGACATAAGAGTTAAATGGTAAGTATCTAATACGTGTAGTGATTTACTTTATTTGCGATTTTCGATGCGGAAAACGTATTATTTTACGAGACTGTTAATATTATTTTTATTAATCTCGAGAGACGAAAGCATGAATCTTTGATTGTGCTTGAAAATGTACGTGATTTTTATAAACTGTATATGAATACTAAAACTTTCCATACAAGTGATAAGAACGTTTGATAAAATACTGAACGTTTGATAAAGATTTCTGAAAAAAGTACTAAAAATGGTAGTGCAAGTTTCATGACATAATTCAGATGGCTGCTATATTGTGAGCGAGGAACTTAAAGTACGATTTTATAAATAGATTAAACAACAGCGAATTTTTATAAGTCTAATTATATAGGTCGAGCAATTAAAAAATGTAAAAGTATGCTATTTTAGAAAAGTAATAAGTACAGCTTGCCAAGTAATATCTTGATGTGTGTGTGCGTAACAAAATTAGACATTAATAGTACATTCGGGGATATACATATATATATATAGTGCTACACATTCATATAGGATATATCATGATAAGTGAGACACACTTGAGAAAAGAGAATTCAGTACTACAAAGCAATTGACATATTATGTTACATCTTGTATATAAATTAAGAAATTTAAATTTTATAGTTATTATTAAGTATAAAAATTAATGATAATATGAAATATTTATATTTAGTAATGACAGCTTCCACTTTGGACAAATTAATTTTAACTCATCTGAAATACTGCCATCACATGTTCCATGATTAAATCACGATTGAAGATTCTATTAATGGTTGATAACGTGAGAGAGAGAGAGAGAGAGAGAAATTTGTTTGTTTTTTGACTTTTTTAATGGTGTATAATAAGACTGCCGGCGGTTTATTATTCCATGACTCTTATTTTTAGAAACATCAATCCTTTTTCTTTTTTTTTCTACATTTATACAGTGTACTTATTATCATGATTTACATAAATAACAATGCCAAAACGTTAAAAATATAAATTGTGCAAAATAATTTTAGAAAACTGTACATATAGAATCTATAGTGTAGGTACTATTTTACATATATATAATTGTTACTTTTTATTATATCTCTATTCTTATACGAGTATATTTAAGTATTTCTCTTAAAGCGACATCGTAATTTATCAATGCAAAAAATCTTCGCGATGAAAATAATGAAACAAGAAAAGAGGAATCTGGAATGTGTCAATGAGATAACATATAAATTCGTCTTATCGATACGAGGCTAATGACATAAAACAAATGTTATTTTAATGTTTAAAAATTAATATTTTTATATAGAAACATTATTAAAAGCAAATATGCAGTTGCGATGAAAACAAATTACATTATTATTGTAGTTTATAGTACAAGCTTTTCTATGAAAGTATTATATAAAGTTTTACAATGAACATATTTTATTGACACAATACACTACACTTTCATTTATGCGTATCTCGCGCGATACGTAGGGGGAATCCGGAAGAGTTGAACCACGTTTTACTTGAAGGTCCATAAAATTTAGTGTAATTGATATATAGATTTTTATTCATGTCAAAGTAAAACCTTATTATATGGCTACAATTTGTGGAATTTGTAAGTGTTAATTAATTTAAAGAAAAAACGAGATTTGGTTCATCTCTCCAAGGGGTGGGAGACATGATCCACCCGTATAGGGAGATTTGACCATACCCTATAAACCCAGAAAAAATAATAGAAATATATTTAGGCCGGTATTCGCATAGTCGAATCTTATATTTAAAGCCGTCTTAGGTACGATCTTAATCCTTTGTAACTCATGTTATCAAAAATAAAAAATATGATAACTATTTTAAATTGATTTATAACAGATAAATTTATGATTTAGAATGTTGATGGAAACTTTGCCGGTTTGTAACAGTAATGTCACCAGGAGTTACAAAGGGTTAAGATGTTATGAACCAAGCACAGAGCCGTATTTGCATCTTAAGACATTACTTAAGACGGTCTTAAGATAAGAACCGACTATGAATACCAGCCTTAGACTTCAGTTTATATTAAGAACTCACAAATTTAGACATTAAAATCACATCTCTAATGTTTTAATTGAGCTTTTTGAACAAAATTAACAAAAAATAGAAACTGAACTAAATATCTATATGCCTTCACATGGTTTTCATTAATTTTCATAACAAATAATAATAATAACCAAAAAGAACTTCTAAAACATTTAAATTAACTAAAAATAATCATTTTGAGATCAATTATTCATAACTAAATAGAAATTCTTGAAATAATAACAAAAAATCTTTGTATTGACTTCCTTCGGCTTCTATTTTTTTCAGTTTGTTTCCGTCCCTCATCTGCGTAATGTAATTCTATTTACATCGTACTTGATTGCAACTTTTCTTATATCATGCCTCTTCCAATATCTTCTAACGCATTTTTCAACGCCTGCTCACTGAATTGGTGTCGAGTAGTACCCTCTTTGGTTTGTATCGAATGGCATCTTGCCGTTGAGAACTAAAAAAAAGTTGACTTTTTTTAGAATAATAGAAATCTTTATGGGTAAAAGAGGGGACACAGTTGAGCCACTGGCCGGACAGTTGACTCACTGATCTCCATTTCGGGTGGTTCAAATCTCCTACCTGGTACCATCTTGACTTTGATAGTTTTGCAGAAAAAATAAAAATAATAGGATAAAAACACTAACACTACCTCAAACTACGATAATATATGGTGTAAATAACGTATAATGTTTTTACAAACCTTGATATATAAAAGTATGATGATAAAATAAACAAAAATAAAATATTTTTTTTATTCCAAGCACGTTAAAACACGTTTGTCTCACTCATAGCCGAAACACACTGCCGAGCACCATGTTGTCACGTGACATATATGTCAAGCTGCCGATTACCTGTACATCGCGGTTTGACAACTACGCGCTTCACGCCAAATTTGAACGAGATATTTGAAATGGTTCAACTATCCCGTATGATCCAGTCTCCCGTAGACTCCCTCTATACTTTAACAAAGTAACATGAATAGACTTTCATTTCTTACAGTTTTCAGTTAAAAAGAGCGGCAAAATATAGAAAATATTAAGATGTGATTTGTACCAAGCCTGCACAACTTGCTGGTCCACCAGGCAGCAAGTCGGTACGTGTCAGTAACTGAGTTAAATTAATACCCTAACACACCTGTTGCTCTATGTATCATCGATGGTATGCGATGTTTCCATGAGAAGAGAAAATGGGCCCCAAGGACGTTGTCTAATCAGCAAGTTGTGCAGGTCTGATTTGTGCCAACAATGGCGATGACGAACTTACGTGGGATATGCGTACACCGTTTTGACTTGTACTTACACAGAAAGCTAACGTCCGTTGATGTATTGTTATTGCTAAGAATGCAATGTTTTATATTGATTTTTTTTTTTAAGATGCATGCGTACAAAATTTGTGCCGAGCGAGATTTTATACATTGTATCAGTATTTTTTACTATTAAAATCTGCATTTTATTATTATATGAGAAATACATTATTGCCTTGCATCCCTTTCTGCGCAACGTAATGAAAATACTGTGAAACTACAAAAGGGAGATATGTGGAGGGTGTTGCGTCTTTCGCAAACGCAAAATGAATATAATGAGATATTTTTATTATATTATTTTTCCTTATAAGTAGTTCGATACGAGGTACATTGATGATCAAGAGTATTAAGATGACTAAGGTATAAAGTCCGGATTCTTTCTTAAGATTACAAAACCTTCCATGATCGGTGTCAATGGTACGTACTCCTCGGTAGCGAGTTCGGCTCTCTCGCCATATGCCAGCAACACCGGGGTGGTGTGTGTTTGAAAGCCTGTGATGGTCTTCGGTTTGCCCGCTTGGCCGACGGTATCGACGGCAAGTCCGACTCTTACCGGCACGGCCAGTGGATTCAGATCTTCATCGAATGTCACCAGCATTCTGGGTTGCATTGCAGCAGCCAGCGTGTACAAGAGGTAATGGGAACGTCCAAGAATAACTGAAATGTTATAACATATATTACGTTAATAAGGACATGTCATACTTAGTGTTTTTTTTTGTTTGGTGGATGAAAATTTAGTAAAGAGTCATACGATTGATCAATCGTAGAAATGTAAGAAAATAGAATCAAAATTCTCCTTTGTCATAGGATAGTCATGAATCTCTGCAAATTGATTACCTTGTTATAATCATAATAAAATAAGACTCTTCATAACAAGAATAGCTTGCAAGAACTGAAATGGAAATACCGAGAAACGTATCTTTGCATCTATTGCATCTTTGCATCTCTGTATCGAGAATATATACTCACTGTTTTTTACGTCCAAGAAACCGATCAACGTTGACAGAAGACCAGCAAGAGCAACGGGACTAAGCAGCTGTCTATCACTGTGATAAGGTGATAGGGTGAGCGTGCCCTTGCCTAAATGCGTCAAACCTTGTGCGATACGCACCATGAAGAGGTTGTTGGGATCCTTCGCATGAAACTGAGCTAGCTGCCGCAACATAGCGGCCAGTCGCGCGTTATTCGTACCGGCACCAACCAAACCCATGGCGAATATCGCGTTGTGCGCTACCTCGGGATCGCTGTCGTGCGAGAATTTGGACAACGTATCCAAGATGTTCAGCTTCGGATTCGATACCGATATGAGACCTAGAGCGAGTGGCACCGAGCGACGAATCACGGGCTCGCAATAACGCAGCAGGTGGCCAAAGGTCCTGTAAGCCATCTCGGCGCCGATCTCCTCTCCCATGGCGATCAAAGCAATGCCAAGAACGGCGACAGCCTGCCTCGAACTGAAATCCTTCACCTTCTCCTCCTTCTTCTCCTCTTTCTTATCTTTGTCTTTACGCTCGCTTTTTTCCTCCTTTTCGTTGCTCGACTCATAATGCTCCGAACAGATGTGCAGCAAGCGCTGGATCTTGAGGACATTTCCTGTGCCGGCATATGCGCACACCTCCACCAGTGTTGTCGACATCGACTTAAATGGCTCGTGAACGACCTCTAAAGCCGCTATGATCGCTTCTGCCGCTTCCTGCTTACCCAAGAAGCACAGCCCCAAACCGAGCGCTAAAAACCGCGCGTATGTATCTTTAAGATCGGATTCCGACTTATCCATCAGCGTATGCATAATCGCCGTGGTGACGTAAGCGTTGCAGGAACCGGCGGCAACCATTCCTAATGCCAAACCAGTCATACCTAACACCTCCCAGCTCGACTTGGTGTCACTGAGAACAGGCGTTAGCAAGCCCAGCACGCCTTCTCTGTTAGAGCCGGCATACGCAATACCGAGGCCGACAATGGCGCCGATACGCATAGTGTTACTGCTATGTAAAACGTAATCAGAGAGCAGAGCCAAAGCAGGATCGCATTCATTTCTTACGCCGCAATTGACGATTCCGCAGGCCAACAAGGCGCCGGACTTGATATAGTCCTCCGACGAATAAAGATATTTATCAATCGGTGTCAGGCCGCCATCGACGTCCCACAGTAGGATCAGACCTAGGGATGCCGTCGCACTCAACATGCCGTGCTCCTTGTTTTTGTAGAGCCACTTGTTACCATCTTCAATCAACAACTTGTCGTGGCCAAATGCGGCATTTACAAAACCGTTGACGAAGCTGGCCGCAAGATTTTGTCGTGCCGAATCAACCTGGCCACCGCCGAATGGCGGTCGCGAGTTTTCTAGATGAGATTTGTAGACATCCTCAGGTGTCTTTGGCTCCATTATGTCCAATTCACGTGCCAAGTTCAAAAAGTGATTGTTCAGGTGCGAGTTGGACATTATCTCGAACAGATCATCGTCCTCTATTGTAGCTTCGTGTAGCTCTAAGAAGATTTGCTGGCGACCCAGCATGAAGGCCAATTGCTTTTGCACAGAACTAAAAAACATACTTAAAAGTTTTAGCCTTCTGCTTGGAAAATGTCATTTTAAAAATGTAACAGGGAAGGCTCAGAATTGAACTCCCTCCAATTTTGATGAAACTTGACAGGATTATAGAGAAAATTTCCCTGAATGTAATAACATTTTTATTTGGATACAGACGGTCAACCGTTTTCGAGATATTTTATTAATAAATTTAATGGCGTCTTTAGAGTAGAGGGAGTAGAGTTTATTAGGATACTCAAAAACAAATATTTGTGACGTAGTGGACAGGCCTCATATTATTTTATCTATACGTTAATTTATATCATGACTATTTATACGATAATTTATATAATATAAGTCTTTTATATTAAAATAATTTATTTTTTATATCAACAATAAATTACTTTTATCATAAAATATTTTATATAAAAAGAAATTAATTGATTGTAAGATTTGAACTCGAATCTACAAATTATGCATATCCATAAATACTCCTATGAAAATCAGTACCTACCCCAATAAACTCTAAAGAGGCCACTAAATTTATTAATAAAATATCTCGGAAACGATTGACCATCAATATCCAAATAAGGATACTATTACATTTGGGGGAACTTTTTCTGTAATCCTGCCAAGTTTCATCAAAATCAGCGGAGTTCAGTTCTGAGCCTTCTCTTATTAGTAAAAAAAAAAAAAAAAAAAAATCGAGTTATTAAATTTATAAATAAAAAGTTCAAAAAATTATACTTACAGATCTCGACAGTTTGTGAAGATTGATTCGATTAGTGGTAAATCGTTCAGTTGCATCGCTAGCCTGATCGCTTGCGGATACTGCCCGAATTTCCGATATAATTTGCAGGCGACATGAAGAAGGGCACTGTTCTCTGGGTCGGCCACATACGATACGCAACTGGTAAGATAGAGACATACTCGCTGATACGCACTTTCATCGACATACTGTTCCAGTAAATCCAACCTCTCGATTTCCATCAGGAGGTCGCATGCTTCCGTTTCTGCATTATGTGCCATGTTGTAGGGTACAATTTCATGCACCAGAGCGATCAATTCCTTATTCGTCGCTTCAACATTGTCGCCTGTAACCTCGTCCCATTCTCCTGCTAGTTCTCCCGACAAATGTCTAACGTATTCATGTCCCCATTCACCGATTGCCAATGCCGAGCCCGTGAGCCTATATTTTAAGCACTCTCGGCCCTCACCCATAGTCATTGACAGAACCGAAATAATGTCCGAACATAATTCCTTACATTTGACAATGGTCATCTTTTCATGTATGTTTTTCATAGTATCATAGTGAGGTCGCATAAATTTCAGTGGCTTCGGAACACTCGTCATTGATGTTGTTGATGCACGAATATGGGAACGCAAGGATTCCAAGGCAGGATAATGTAGTTTGGTATTGGCATCCTGTAGGCGCTCCACAAGCATAGTTAATTCCTCCTGTAGAAGCTTGTCTTCTTCTGACTGAAGGACAAAAGCCATTTCACATTTTTCATATATTAAGATATTTATTATTATCTTAATATACTTAGGGAGTTTTCTAGCAAGCGACACAAGTCGACACAAACGTCGTTCTATCTTTCTTTTTTGGCAACGAATAACAAAGACAAAACGACACTTGTGTCGACTTGTGTTGCTTGCTGGAAAGCTCCCTTAATATACTTAATTGATATATTATGTTGACCATCATTCTTTACTTGGCTTCGACTTTTTAAAATAAGGAATAATTATTGGAAAAAAAAACTAAAAGGATTGTAAGGACAGCGAACCATATGACATTTATAAAACTTATTTAGAAGTCATATACTTAAATTTAATATAAATTACGAGAACATTGAATTAACGGTTTTATTTACACACTGACGCAGGAATTGTAAATACAAATTTAATTAAATTAAAATATCCCTTTTTAATGACAATACGACTACAGTATCAATATCTGACACAGGTTACTTTCTCACCAGTTCATTTTTATCATCTTCTTTGCCATTCTTCATCTCTTTGATCGGTTTTGTTTCCGTTTTTCGTGCTCTCCGGCATTTTACTCACTTATTTTTTAAACGAATATACGAAACAAACACTCGACTTCTTCCTCAATTGTAGCCACAGTTTGAGATTTGAGGTTAAGATGAGTAATAGGGATGTGCGATACTGTATCGATATTGCGAATATCGATACTTTGTAACTAAATATCGATATTTTGTATCGATATTTCAGCCACCGATATTTACATGTATCGATACTAGATCCCGAATATCGAATAGTTATTTGCTTCGCAATCGACGCATCTGCCATCTGTGCCTACGTCGCCTATGTTGTTCATTGCCATCAGCCATACTGCCATATTTGCTCAACGTGCGCGGACGTATTTTGCGGGAAGAAAAATTTATTAGACATTAAAATATTGCGATAAATATTAAGGTTCCTATCTCTGGATTCGTGCCTTCGTTCGCGTCTCGCGTCGCATCGCGGAACTTGCGATGCGTCAACTTGCGTGCAGTCTACAGCGTGTATCCGTTGCCCCGTTGACCGTTATCCGTCTCCGGTGCGTGGCACGTGGTGGCACGCACGCACTGCGTGTTCCTCGTCCGCGCCTTCCGCGCGACCGATCCGTCCATCGACGCGGAATAGTCGCGTACGGCGAGCGACGCGCTCATCCCAACTCTCGAGGAGGGCTCTCCGTCGACCGTTCACGGAGAGCGCGAAGCGACATTTAGGTTATAAGGCGCACGAGGTGCCGCGTGAACCGAACAGTGGAGACCGGGTGGACCCGGTGGACCTGTGCGTTGTGCGTGCACAACTTTTCTCCGCGAGTCGCGCGTCGTATGCGGATCCTCGGCATCCTCGCCGATGTGTGCGCGCGGGCGCTGAAGGGACGAGCAGTCAGTTGGCAATTCGACTGTCCTTCAAATTGTTTATCTACCAGGTGAGTAAAGTTCTAATTGAATAATATGCATGATTGATTTTTTTTTGCTTTCTCATAGAGGAAGCTTTGTTTTGGTATATGGTATTCTTCAGTTTTTTCTTGAATTTGGTGAGGATCGGTGAAAGAATTACCCATTTCTGCTTAAAAAGTGTATAAGATGTACATTATGCATAAAAAACCAGGCTTTCTCATAGAGAAAGCAATGTGCAAGTTTTTACTTGCACACTTTTTTACTGTGATATCTCATACTTTTATTCGAGTTATCATTATTCCTGAGTGTTTTTGTTTTTAATAATTTTACAGACGTGCATGATTGCTACGTCAAAATTAAGTTAACCGTATAAGTAATTAAGTGTGGAAAGTAGAGAAAGAGAGCTATCGTCAGTATCGTCCACGTTATCCAGCACTTAACTCAAAACTTCGTCTTCGTTGACATTCTGCAAAAGTACGCATGCATAACACACTATTCTTTATTTCTTTAGATATTGTTATATCCATTTAACATTGATCCTTCACTAATAACATTATGTACAGTATTTAATATTTTTATTGTGTTTTATCACTGAAAGATAAACACGAATTGTTCAATTTTACATTTCACAGTGCCTCCTCCCAAAAGCAACATTTGGGATTCCTTCATAAAGTCTCCTGAAGGCAGAAATTGTATTTGTAAACTTTGCACGAAGACTGTAAAAACTGCGGGAAACACCACAAATTTACGTTTTCATCTTAAACGCTCACATCCTGAGATTTGTAATATGCAGCTTCAGAAGGAGAATACCGCTCCTGGAGATAAAGTAGCGTCAAAAAGAAGAAAAAGAATAAGGTAGTATAACACGTTTTGTATGAACACATGATTCAAGTTTTGACATATTATGCACAATGATGTGTTTTGGTAGAATTAGAGAGCTTCTAGGAGAGGACTAGAAAGAGAGGCGCCAACGGATTGATGTGACCAGCCCTCCGTAATTGGCTGGCAACAATATGTAGTAAGATGTAGTGAGACATTGCGAAATTGCGACGCCAATGCAGAAGAGCACAGAAGAGATTTAACTTCTCTTCATATTGTTGCCTTACTACATATTGTTGCCAGCCAATCACGGATGGCTGGTCACATGACTTGTTGGTGCCTCTCTCTCTTAGAGGCTTTTTAGGTAGAATCAGATCAATTCCCCCCTTAGTAGTAGAATTACTATTACATTGATCAATCAAATAGAACTTTTGTACAATTTGTTTGATCACTATCTTGTGATTATAAAATTAAACAATATTGTAAATATATTTTTTATTTTGTTGATTTCAGTCTCAAGAACATACCGAGACGGACGACGAACTCGAGATCGTAGATGATCCTGATTCTCAAACGACTCGATCATCGACCACATCAATATATTCAGAGATTTCGGAAGCATCAACATCTTCCTTTGTGTCAAAGACTCCAATAAAGAAACAATGTAGGATTGACGAGGCTTTTAAAAAACAGAAATTATTTATGGGTATGCAGTTTTTATTTAATTACATCGTAAATTTTTTAACGATGTTTAAGGCTCCTGGGTAGTCACCGCAGCCATATTAAATTCTTGCTATTGAGGCGAGAAATAACCCTTATTTTGTTTTGCGTTTTATTCCGAAATAAAAAGACATTTCAATAAAAAATCACTACAGATCGTTTCAGAACACTTCTAAAATTGTCCGGAACCTATCCTTTTCTCTCAACAATAAACAAACAGCCATAAAACGAAGCCTAAACATACGGAAAAACAAGCCGTTTGACGACTATCGAAAGGAGTGGAGAATGTTCCTTCCGCATATGTATTTCTTGCAATCTTATTTTTCGGACAATTTTACGAGTTTCACGAATACGTTAAACGTTATAGCACAAGTACAGAGTGAATAATAAAGAAATTAAACGCGAAACAAAATAGGTTGTCAACATGTCACACAGAACAGAATTCTCCATTGAGAGAGTTCTTATTTCTACCGCGACGGTACGTCGCCACCGTCAACGCGGAGTTCTCGACTCAGGGACCAGGAGCCTTAAAATATTTTTTATTTATTATTACCCAGTGAAAACAGCAAAATTCGGTATATCGATTAATTATTATATATGTATATGGGATTTTGTAACCATTTTTTATCTTAAATGACAGTTGATACACCTTGTAAAACAAAGGATGAAGTGATGTCGCAACATAACGCTAATGTGCAAGAAAGCTGACAGTATCCCATTATTGAGATTAGATGACATAAGCCCTATTAAATCGCACAATACTGACGAAAATAAACAGTTAAATAAAAGTCCATCGATGATCTCTACACCAATTACTTCCAGTTTAAAGAAGGAAACTGATGATGAAACATACTCTACTTGCATCTTATAAAGTCAAGAATGATGAAAAGATATCCTCAAGTCTAGATAAACATAAGGCAGCTAATATAATGCCCGTAAAACGTTTAGATTTTTTATTATGTCCTTTGCCTAAACATGGTTCTACGCAAATGGAAAATGTTAATACATTAAAAGATAAAGTTAACATAAGTTCTAAAAAAGGACATCTAAGAAAGGACATTTCAGAGCATCAGCTTAACATGAGATGTAAAGCTGACAGAGCAAAGTTAAACGGCTGGGATTGTTGGGAATGCAGAGAAGTAAGAACAATATTAACAATATAGTTACGGGATATAAATAAATAAATATAAATAAATATAAATAAAAAATATAAATAAATAAATAAATATAAATATGAATAAGTAAATATATTTTTCCATAAAAAAGTAATTTATAATATTTGATTTTTAGTATTACAAGAGTCTGTCATTATCAAACGAAAGAACTACAAAAACGAAAGAATAAATGCTCGCGACATCGACACAAATATGAGCGACCAAATACACCAGACTGGTATAATATTTTTATTTTATTATCACTTTTTTATAAAATATATAACTTTTTACATAATATATATAAAAAATTTTTAAAGGCTTTTGGGATCCGGTGTTTCCTGAGACATCAAGCATTGACAGACTATTTGATTTTTAAGAATTCATTGCGACTCATGGTACAGAAACATTATCATAATATGACGTGTACAATCCTTTGATTACTCATTTTGACATCATTTTGACTAGATTGTTTTCACTGGGTACATTAAATATAGACATTTTTATTTTTATTCTACTTATCTAAGTGTATATTCACCATACAGAATATATTTTTTTGCAATACACTTTTCAATTTTAATCTCACCTTTTAATTAATTGCGTTTGATTCTAAATATCAAAGTAAACTACGTTTCTAACAATTTTAGTTATACATTTTTATTTCTCTTCTAGACGGGGGATCGAAGGCCGCTGATATTACCAATAAACTCTTATATATGATCGCAAAGGATAATTTGCCGTTTTCTACGGTGGAAAAGGAAGGCTTCCAAACATTCATGCGAAGCGTCTCACCATTGTACAAAATTCCTTGTAGGACAACAATAACGACTCTTATGGAGGGAAAGTATGAGGTTTTATCAGACATGATCAAAACTCGTCTGTCGGAAGTTCGATATTTATCCCTCACTACAGACATATGGACGGACACACTGAACACCAAAAGTTTTTTGGGCGTAACAGCCCATTATGTGTCTATCGAACAGCATAAATCTGTTACAATTGGTGTGACCGAACTGGCAGAGAGACACACAGCTGAAAATATCGAAAATTGGCTATTGCAGATTATTGCAGACTGGCGAATAAATAAAGAAAATATAGCCATAGTAGTCGCTGACAACGCAGCTAACATGAAAAAAGCGATCCAGGATGCATTTGGCGCCGAAAAATATTTGGCATGTATGGCTCATTCGCTAAATTTAGTACCGGCGAATGTTATTAAGGATAACGATACTGTGAATTCATTATGCAAAAAGATCAAAACAATCGTAGCACATTTCAAACATTCGGTGCCCGCTGCAGATGAATTACGGAGAAAATCAACACTTAAATTGATCCAGAGCGTAGACACGCGATGGAATTCAACGAAGAACATGCTTGACCGATTTATCGAATTGGCTGATATAATCAGTCCAATTTTATTACAATCACCATCAGCACCATCAATGCTAAGTGCTTTGGAATTGCAGACGACAAAAGAGTTCACGGAATTATTAAAACCATTTGAAGATGCGACACATATTATATGTGGCGAAACTTATCTGACCGCAAGTAAAGCTATACCTATTGTAAATATTATTACAAAGAAATTGACATTGTTAAACCCGGATACAGAAATAGGTAAACATTTCAAACAAGAATTAATGAAAGGGTTATCGACACGATTTGAGACTTTAGAAAAGACTATGTCTTTAGCCATAGCCACTATTTGCGATGCACGATTCAAAAATATTCACTTCTCTGATAAAGTTGCGTGTTCTCGTGCTATAAATAAAATCACAAGAATGATTAATAGACAACAAACATGTGATCAAAACGTGCGTGCTGAATTGTCCACTGCCAAACGTGACGACTTTTGGGCGTTTCATGACAGTCTTGTGACTGACAATCAATCAAGACGGATTGCCAATCGTGACAATGATGCGATGGCCGATGACCTTAGATATTACTTGAATCAAGCACCGATTACTCTGGAAGAGAATCCACTGAAATACTGGAGCATGCACCCACATTCGGCACTACAGGACATAGCAATGAAATACTTGAGTATTATCGCCACTTCCGTTCCCAGCGAGCGATTATTTTCCAAAGCTGGAAATATAATGACTGACAATAGGAGTAGATTAACAGGTAACCATTTACAACATTTATTATTTTTGAATTCCCTCCCACTAGAAGATTGGTTCATGTAAGTTATAAAGTTACTGTTCTTGCCTTTCGGGACGCGTCCTTCTAATAGACGACAATGCGAGAGAGGCATTAGACGGAGGGAATTCGATGATAGACCAAAGACCCATATATATATATATATACAAAGTGGCTCATCTGACGTCTCTGAAAACGATACAGCGTTTGACGAGAGATTATAGGATTATGCTTCATAATTTTGAAGAGAGATTTACTACTTATTTCAGTTATTTTTATATCACTTATAGAATAACAATGCATTCTTAAATTCTCAAATCTTTTATTTTATTCTACGTAGGTTTATAAAGGATTTTGCACCAAACCACGGAGGGGTGGATCCTGGTCAGGTTGGCTGGAAATTTGGTGTGATGTTCATGGCGTTCTGATGAGGGGTGACCGTGGGCGCGGGGTCCAGGGGTGGACAGTTTTCGGGTTGCGGAGCATCGAGCATCGGAGGGGTGAGTTTATCGGCTCATGGTGGTGTGTGCGGTTGTGCTGGTGTGTGCCTGTGGGTGTGGGTGTGAGTGTGTGTGAGTGTGAGTGTGAGTGTGTGTGTGAAAGAGTGAGTGAGTGAGTGAGTGAGTGAGTGACTGTGTGTGTATGTGCGCGCGCGTGATATTATTACACCCATATACTTACACTTTCACACACCAAACACACACACACACACACACACACACACACACACACACACACACACTTACACTCACTCACAAACACACTTACAGGCTCACACCAGTATGACCGTACACATTAAGGACTTCCATGAGCCGATAAACCCATTTTTTCGATGTTTGACGCTCTGTAACTCGAAAACCGTCTATTTTTGGACTTTGTGCCCATGGTCACTTTTCATCAGAACGTCATGAACTACATCATACTAAATTTTTAACCACTTTAACCGGGATCCATTTTTTCGTGGTTTGGTGCGGGATCCTTTCGCGCATCAAAGTCTCTCTATTTTGCGAGTTGTAACTATTGCATAAGAACACTTCGTAATATTATTACACGAATTGGCGGATGTTTCATAAAGGCGATACCTGAGCGAATGTACAATTCGAGCACTTTGCCAGCAAATGTCAAATTGCGTTACGTGAACTTTGTTGCGCATAATATATGTATGTATTCTTTGACGAAAGTGGAAGAGTACGAGCGCTAATTACGATGTTTGCCACTTGTAGCAAATTTTCGCACTATTAAAAACTGTTTTTTTTTTTTTTTTTTAGAATTTAGAAACAAAATTCTTCCACTGGAGCGCATAATATAATATCGCTAACTTTTTTTTTTCAAATCGAGCGGTATACCTGCGATATACCCGTAAATTCAGCCTTGTTTTGTGTGTTTATATTAAACTGTATACTCCGTCAAAACCAGTGGATAACTTATTTTATTTACATAATATATATTTACTTATTGGCGCAACGTTATATTTGTATAATGTGTTACCGCAGTTATTATACTTGGTCATAGTTTTGAACATTGCGTGAGCGCGGGATTGTGTATATTTATTAAAGCGGAGCAGCGAATACACTCCGGTACATTGGTATACTTGTCGTAAGAGTATTAAAGTTTAAAGGACGGCTATCAGTATAAGTGCAGGATTAAAATTAGCGTATCGAACGGAAAGCTTGCGAGTGTAAGACGATTTCATGTTCGCCGTGATAGGGAATTTTTACGGGGTTTAATAATTAACGGGCAGATTCTTTTCGCTAAGAAAAAAATAATAAAAAAAGAGGAAAGAAATGTAGCAACTGGCTGTGGTGCGAATTTCTCTTACAATTGCAAAACGAACGAAGACGACGCATTGTAAATCGCTCGTTTCGATTATGCAACGGTCGCCCTGCTCGCTGTTTATAATCGATGATTTAATTTATTAAGAATTCTGTGTATAAGGAAAGAAGGATTCTGTATAAAGACGCGAGAGATCCGCTAATTTTATATGGTAAAGATTGGCAGCAATCATGTAAATAAATATACACATGTCGCAAAAGCGGTCGCTTTCCTTTCATTTTACGTAACCGATCCTTTCCTGCGAACGCGGAAATAGACATAAAAGAAATAAAATCCGAATTCCATCGCCAATATCAATTATTTTGTTTAACCCTTTGCGGCATAGCGGGATAGAATCTATCCCACCTAGATTACCACCATTTATTCCGTTTTTAAGCCAGTTTTTAATCGATTTTTTCGGGTTTTTTTTGTAATTTCAATATCGTAACATGTCAGAGAATCTAAAATTACACGCAATTGGTGAATATTGTCACCGAATTTGTTGATATAAATAAACAAATGCTAAAAAATATCACTTTTTAAGCGAAAAATTTATTATTAGGAAAAGTATTTACCGAATTCATGTATAAATAATACATAGGCGTTTTTGGGGTCGCTGATCACGAATATGACCTCAGATTTTCAAAATTCAAAATGGCGGATCCAATATGGCAGACCGAATTCGTAAAAAGTTTCTTGATCAAGCTGAAATTTGTCACTCGAGGGTTTTCGGGGTCGCTGATCACGAATATGACCTCAGATTTTTAAAATTCAAAATGGCGGATCCAATATGGCGGACCAAATTTGTAAAAAGCTTCTTGCTCAAGCTGAAATTTGTTACTCGGGGGTTAAACTTTTTACGAATTGGTCCGCCATATTGGATTCGCCATTTTGAATTTTGAAAATCTGAGGTCATATTCGTGATCAGCGACCCCGAAAACCCCCCGAGTGACAAATTTCAACCCTAAGAGCAAAAAGTCGACTTGAAGTCGACTTTCGTCCTTAAAAAAGTCGACTTTTCTGCCAGTCAGTTTCGGTAGAAGTCGACTTCAAGTCGACTTAATGTCGACTTTTTGCTCTTAGGGATGTCATTTAGTTTTCCGTAAAAGTCGTTCCATGGGGAGCCCGGCCCTTGAAAAATCGCACCGATCGAGCTGACTCTGATTGGTTGACCTCCTCTCCGTTACTTTTCCGAGATTTCGTTTTCCGAATTTTTGACCGCCATATGACAGCACCTTTATCGTGTCCTGCCTCGCGGCACGTATTCCTCGCACTCGCGTAAGCTCTGGCTCCTCCAGCCCTGACGAAAATAAAGCGTTTGAAAAGCAGAAATTGCAACGCTTGAGCGTTTGAAAACGTCTTTCAAACGCTCAAGCGTTGCAATTTCTGCTTTTCAAACGCTTATGAACTTCCTATTTTCGCCAGGGAGCCTTCTCGAGATTCGCCGCCATATTGATAATGCATGACGCGCCGCTTGACTGTTTTCCGTCTTTTTATAAGTCGACTATTTAGAAGTCGACTTTTAGTCAACTTTCCGCCATTTTTAGAAGTCGACTAGAAGTCGACTTATAAAAGTCGACGGAAAGTCGACTATTTAGAAGTCAACTTTTAGTCGACTTTCCGCCATTTTTAGAAGTCGACCATTTAGAAGTCGACTTTTAGTCGACTTTCCGCCATTTTTAGAAGTCGACTATTTAGAAGTCGACTTTTAGGCCGGTATTCATAGTCGGTTCTTATATTTAAGACCATCTTAAGTACAATCTTAAAATGTCATCAACCAATCACGGAGCCGTATTAGCATCTTAAGATATTACTTAAGACGGTCTTGAAATAAGATCTAATTATGAATACCGGCCTTAGTCGACTTTCCGCCATTTTTAGAAGTCGACCATTTAGAAGTCGACTTTTAGTCGACTTTCTGCCATTTTTAGAAGTCGACTAGAAGTCGACTTATAAAAGTCGACGGAAAGTCGACTTTTATAAGTCGACTATTTAGAAGTCGACTTTTAGTCGACTTTCCGCCATTTTTAGAAGTCGACCTTTAGAAGTCGACTTTTGGGCTGAGTTTCCACTGAGCTCGTCACGCGTCGCGTCGTCTGTCGTTAACCAATCTAAACATCCCGTCACAAGTAATGTAATAAAATGGGATGTTTTGATTGGTTAACGACAGACGACGCGACGCGTGACGCGCTCAGTGGAAACTCAACCTTAGTCGACTTTCCGCCATTTTTAGAAGTCGACCATTTAGAAGCCGACTTTTAGTCGACTTTCCGCCATTTTTAGAAGTCGACCATTTAGAAGTCGACTTTTGGGCTGAGTTTCCACTGAGCTCGTCACGCGTCGCGTCGTCTGTCGTTGACCAATCTAAACATCCCGTCACAAGTAATGTAATAAAATGGGATGTTTTGATTGGTTAACGACAGACGACGCGACGCGTGACGCGCTCAGTGGAAACTCAACCTTAGTCGACTTTCCGCCATTTTTAGAAGTCGACCATTTAGAAGCCGACTTTTAGTCGACTTTCCGCCATTTTTAGAAGTCGACCATTTAGAAGTCGACTTTTGGGCTGAGTTTCCACTGAGCTCGTCACGCGTCGCGTCGTCTGTCGTTGACCAATCTAAACATCCCGTCACAAGTAATGTAATAAAATGGGATGTTTTGATTGGTTAAACGACAGACGACGCGACGCGTGACGCGCTCAGTGGAAACTCAGCCTTAGTCGACTTTCCGCCATTTTTAGAAGTCGACCATTTAGAAGCCGACTTTTAGTCGACTTTCCGCCATTTTTAGAAGTCGACCATTTAGAAGTCGACTTTTGGGCTGAGTTTCCACTGAGCTCGTCACGCGTCGCGTCGTCTGTCGTTGACCAATCTAAACATCCCGTCACAAGTAATGTAATAAAATGGGATGTTTTGATTGGTTAACGACAGACGACGCGACGCGCGACGCGTATAGTGGGAACGCAGCCTTAGTCGACTTTCCGCCATTTTTAGAAGTCGACCATTTAGAAGTCGACTTTTGGGCTGAGTTTCCACTGAGCTCGTCACGCGTCGCGTCGTCTGTCGTTGACCAATCTAAACATCCCGTCACAAGTAATGTAATAAAATGGGATGTTTTGATTGGTTAACGACAGACGACGCGACGCGCGACGCGTATAGTGGGAACGCAGCCTTAGTCGACTTTCCGCCATTTTTAGAAGTCGACCATTTAGAAGTCGACTTTTGGGCTGAGTTTCCACTGAGCTCGTCACGCGTCGCGTCGTCTGTCGTTGACCAATCTAAACATCCCGTCACAAGTAATGTAATAAAATGGGATGTTTTGATTGGTTAACGACAGACGACGCGACGCGCGACGCGTATAGTGGGAACGCAGCCTTAGTCGACTTTCCGCCATTTTTAGAAGTCGACCATTTAGAAGTCGACTTTTGGGCTGAGTTTCCACTGAGCTCGTCACGCGTCGCGTCGTCTGTCGTTGACCAATCTAAACATCCCGTCACAAGTAATGTAATAAAATGGGATGTTTTGATTGGTTAAACGACAGACGACGCGACGCGTGACGCGCTCAGTGGAAACTCAGCCTTATGCTGCGTTCCCACTATACGCGTCGCGCGTCGCGTCACGACGCTGCGTCATGAGTTATCCAATCAAAACATCCCATTTTGATCCCGTCACAAGTAACGTAATAAAATAGGATGTTTTGATTGGATAACTCATGACGCGGCGTCGTAACACGACGCGCGACGCGTATGGTGGGAACGCAGCATTTGTCGACTTTCCGCCATTTTTAGAAGTCGACCATTTAGAAGTCGACTTTTAGTCGACTTTCCGCCATTTTTAGAAGTCGACTTACAAAAGTCGACTTACCGTCGACTTTCCGTCAACTGTACTCTTAGGGAACTTGAGCAAAAAACTTTTTACAAATTCGGTCCGCCATATTGGATCCGCCATTTTGAATTTTGAAAATCTGAGGTCATTCGTGATCAGCGACCCCGAAAACCCCCGAGTGACAAATTTCAGCTTGATCAAGAAATTTTTTACCAATTCGGTCCGCCATATTAGATCCGCTATTTTAAATTTTGAAAATCTGAGGTCATTCGTGATCAGCGACCCCGAAAACCCCCGAGTGACAAATTTCAGCTTGATTAAGAAATTTTTTACCAATTCGGTCCGCCATATTAGATCCGCTATTTTAAATTTTAAAAATCTGAGGTCATATTCGTGATTAGCGACCCCGACAACCCCCGAGTAACAAATTTCAGCTGTTTTCCGTGTAAAGAAAAATGTATGCTTCAAAGGGTTAATAAATTCCTCTCTTTTGTATTTATTACGTGGTTATTTCCTTTCGATATTTACTGTATCGATACGCTACGGTCGATATTTTTGGTGTATCAATACTTCGTTCTACGATACGTATCGATACGATATATCGATACTTTCCTTTCGATACGACATCCCTAGTGCCCGGTGCCTAGGACTGCTCTTAGAAACGTTTGCCGCTTTTTCTTTCGCGAGTAGAAGGAGAAGGATCCCGTGTGTTGACGTTTCCGAAAAGGTAGGGGCGGCCGCCGAAAAAAACCGAGTGATCAAATTTGATTTTGATCTAAGTAATTTTTTACGATTCGGTCCGCCATATTAAATCCGCTATTTTAAATTTTGAAAATTTGAGGTAATTCTGATCCGACCCGTCAAAATCCCCGAGTTACAAATTTCAGCTTGATTAAGAAAGTTATTACGAATTCGGTCCGCCAAAAATTAGATCCGCTTTTTGATTTTAAAAAGAGGTCATATTCGTGATTAGCGACCCCGACAACCCCCGAGTAACAAATTTCAGCTGTTTTCCGTGTAAAGAAAAATGTATGCTTCAAAGGGTTAATAAATTCCTCTTTTTGTATTATTACGTGGTTATTTCCTTTCGATGTTTACTTATCGATACGCTACGGTCGATATTTTTGGTGTATCAATACTTCGTTCTACGATACGTATCGATACGATATATCGATACTTTCCTTTCGATACGACATCCCTACCCGAAATATCAGCGTGGCGCCACCCCAGCGTCGTCGCGTTTAAACCCACGCGACTAAACGTCGGACGCGGGCGACGCGGGCCGTCGCCGCTCCGCGTCGCTCCGCTGCGTCGATGCACTTCCCCGCTGACCCCGCGCGTCGTGACCGTGGTGTTGCGCGACATCGTCGTCAGTGGTCAGTTTCCGTTCCCCTTGTGCATGGTTGTTCCGCACGTCGGTCCACATTGACGCAAGGTAAACTCGCTGAACGGGAAGGAGCAAGCAGCGAGGAGACGATTGCGTCCCTCGCGTCCCTCACGTTTGGCTCCGCGCTAACTTCGCGTCGCTTCCGCGACGGACTCGCAGTCGTGTGCGTGCGTGCGTGCGTACGTGAATGCAGTAAGATCGCATCACCTTCCGCGTATCTCCGCGTTACCTTATCTGGTAAAACCAGGTGATACGCGCGCGATCCTCGCGAAGGCATCCGCGCTCATTGCGCGTGCATGCTGCACGGGTGCCTGATTGCGCGTGCAAGTATACGTGTGGCTGTTCGTACGTGTGTCAGACGCGACCTGTAATTCGCGATCCAGTTAATGGGTCATGTAAATAATGCGGATCGAGTGTCCTTCGCGATTTTTTTTTTTTTTTAGGAGATATTCAAAATGGAGTAAAACGCCTACTGTCGAACATAAAAACGTGTGAAAATGATCGCTTGTTGTCGATCCAAGTCGAAATCCGCTCGAATTTTCTAAAGCGCGGAGTACCCTCGCTGCCCCCCCGCATGCCCCTGACAATACCGTTGAATAACACTCGACGTGTTTTTCGGTATAATTTTTGAAGCTCTTGTGCCCAGCATAAACAGTCTCTTTTATGTCTTCTCTCTGAATGTCATGTTCTGTCTATCAGAAGATGGATCTGTGTAACATTTTGTATAATCCTAACTTGCAACACAAGTTAAAATTCATATATGTTATGTATGTCATATATATTTCACACTTATTCTCTGTTTTATCATATATAGGTTCTGCCTAATATTTCACTTTTTTTTTGACAATTACACTCATAACAATCTTATTAAATGTTGTAAATAAGCGAAATAGAAACTGTTGCTTTTAGAAACAATTAAATTGAAAACTAATTATATGAATTATATATAGGCTTTTGCCCATTGAGAAAATATAAAATAAGAAGAGTACTAGTTGTTTGAAGATTGAAAGCTAAGCGACCGCTGATAATTGTTCTTTGTCATGATATTTGTCAATGACAATTAATTTTTCAAGTTATAAGTATTTGAAAAATCTTTGTAATTTAATTGTGTTTTTAGGCAAATTGTTACTGGGAAATGGGCAGCAGAACGCAGTGACCCCGAATTACGTTTATTACGATATCTGTATGTTGGAAAAGATTACCCCAATTACCAGCCTGGGTATTGGTTTGCCCATCATTATTTTATAGTCAGGAATGTTATAGCCATAGAAGAACTTGCTGAAGATGAGGAGAAGCAATTGGTACCCATTAAACTGATCACACGGGTAAATACTGGTATAAATGTCTAATATATGTACAAAAGTATTTACCATTATCACCTATTCCTAAAATGACTGTTACAGGCATTTGAGAGCAATTTGGTTACACATCCAGAGGCTTTGGTGTTTGCTCTCGCTGTTTGCTGCAGGCAAAAATAAAAGCGAGGAATTACGTCATGAAGCGTATGAAAGTGTGAAAAAGATCTGTGCATCTACCCCCGAATTTTATTCTGTTCGTTAAATTCGTTTCCTAAACTGTGCAGAGAGAAAGAGTTGAATTATATTACGCAAGGATGGGGCCACGGTCTGAGGAAAGCTATTAACAATTGGTACCTCTCTAAGGAACCAATGGATTTATAGAGTGTGTCACGAAATATAGAAGCAGGTATGGCTGGAGACACAAAGATATTGTCAAAATGGCTCATCCTCTAGGTACTCAAGGTAAACATACAAGACCGTCAAGTTTATCAAGAAAGCACAAATCCATAAAGTAAAATACTATTTAAACTTTACTCGCTCTCTTGTTTCCTTTTTATATAAATCTAATCTTGTTTTTTTTTGTACTTATATTCTTACATACAATTGGTATTAGTGTAATTATAATTAGATTAAAGAATAATAGTAATGGCTGAAAGTTGCCTAACAATTAGTAATGTAATAAATAATAAAATTATATGATAATAAAGCTTATGTTTATATAACTAGTAAATTTAAACAGCTAAAGTAAATCACAATGGATTGCGTTGTCATAAATGAATGGTTAAAACTATTAATCAAGGGTAAAGATATCAACTTAGACAATTAATTATTTAATAGAAAATAAAGTTATACTGAAGTATGTAATGCACGGCTTGGAAAAGACCAAAGAAATGATAGCTAAGATGGAGGAGATTTCTGATCTTACCCAACAACTACTAAAATATATGGAAGATGTTGAAAACTTTAAACATTGCGAAGATGAGTCACAAGCTGCCCGTATGCTGGAAACAAATAATTTCTCTTTAGATCATGTACCTGGACATTTGCTAAAATCCAAAGAGGTATAATGCCGACATACAAAAGCATATTTTTTATTTTGCCATTAATTTATTAGAAACTATAAGTTAATGTTGGTATAATTTAATATTACCAAAAATAATTTTCAACCAATTTTTAGAAATGGCAAATAAAGTTGTATACTATATATTATAGTATACAAGATTATTTATGCAGAAATTAAATTTAATTATTAAGATACATAGTGCTAAGCTTTCAGTAGTTGCAAAGAATGAGATTGTTAAATTCTCAGATTTTTACATTTTCAAATAATATCACATAAGATTAAAAAGAGATTCGATATTTTTAGACACAACATAAACAAAGAAAATTTTGTTTATGTTTGGCGTAAAAAAATATATTTATGACAAATTGATTCCAACGAATTGACATAACGTAACATTATTTCATATGTAGGTTTGGACTTCATTGCTAATGTCAATGGATGTTGGTGTTCTTCTAAACAACCTGCAAAGGATTCATAATCTTGGATGTCTTGCTGATAGTGCTGATGCTGATCATTGTACTAAGCTAGCAATCGACAGAGTAACGAAACGACTTACTGATTCACGTTGCGTTGAGACCAGTAAAGTTCATCCAGCATTAGTTTTTATTACCCTAAAAAATTATCAACGTTCCGGAAAGTAAGTGCGCAACAGTATTCTGTGTGATTTAAATGATGACTTAAGATTGTCATTGATAAATATGCATTTTCTAGAGCTTTGACCTACGAGAAACGAAAAGTTCGAGCGTTATCAAAGAAACCTGAGTCGCCGGAGTATCGTCCAAATAAGAAAGTAATAGACGCTTTAAACATGGCATTCCATCTGTCATTTAAAGTAAGTCGATTTTTTTGAATATTGTCTCGCGAGTTATTAAGTGATTCAGTAGTTATGAATTTCAGTGATATTAATATAAATTGTTTTTCATAATTATTAATATAATAATATGGATAAAAATAAGTATATTTGCATGTAGGTGAAATGATAAATAGCTTGATAACTACATTTTAATTATCTGTCTTTTTAAAAATATGATTATTAGATTATATTAGTTCTTTCATTATTAAAGTTTTTTTATGATTAAAGCGAATTTAATTACATATATGCAATTTGGCAACTTATTGAAACATTTTATAATAGTATGAAAATCAATGAAACTGACGAGCATGTGTTGCTTTAAATAGATATTATTATCTAGCTTATTTGTCTTATTGCCATTATAATTATTTACAGAATATACAACCTACGAATTTGCACTACTTAGTGACAATCAGTACAAACAAATCGATGGGAATGAACACTTGGCAGAACGGTAATATGAATGGCATCGAGACGGCTGCTTTGATTGCGCTGATACTTTTACGTTCGGAGGAGAACGTTACCATAGCGACGTTTACGAACGACGGAATTTCTCCACTAAATGTCTGCAATACGGATTCTTTCGACCATATTTTGGAGACCTTAAAGGCGATCCCCATAGGAAGTACCAACACGAGTAAACCAATCTTGTGGGCCAGAGACAACTCTAAGCCGTACGATGTTTTTATTAACATTATGGATCAAATATTCCAAAAACATGATGAATCCCAGGAAAATCTGATAGTGTACAAACAGCACATGAAACTTCCGAATACAAAGTAAGTGCGCAATTTTATTTATCACCTGAATTTCTTCAATTGAGAAAGCGAAGCCATACGAATTCGTTGGAATTTGTTTCTCAATATTTTACAATTGAATTTACTAAGACATTTCTACACTTTTATTTTCCTTTAATATTTTCATCCATATAAAGAGACGGTATTTATTTAGAATATATCATCAATTACAAGTCACAATAAAGTATTAAAATGTGTTTTTAGTAATAAAAAAAATTATAAATGTAGTTTGCTGTAAAGCAGTTTTAGCAAATTTTTGTGAAATGATTTATATGATTATTATTACAATGTACATACTGTAGAATGTACATCTTCTATAGGAACAAATTATGGGTACTAACATAATCTTAACATTCTTTTAATGAAATTAAAATATATTAATGTCTCAGACCTGAACAGTTATTCTATATTGAAATACAGATATCTACAGATTTTCATTATTTCATAATAAAAACACAGAATAATAGTTGTACTAATTTTACAATATATCTTGCAAATATAAAACTGTAGTCTTTTTGCAGACTGATTACTTGCGCTTTATGCTCTTCCTCACCATATTGTAAAGAGCCCTATGACCGACACGTTCTGACGATCAACGGTTTCGATGCTACCGTACCTAACGTCATTCAGGCGTTCGCTAAGGATTTATTTTAGATACAAGCACGAGTTAAATCTCTATTGGTAAATAGCGTCAATTTCGAAGATGATCACACATTGGTTGTTGATAAAGTCACCTCAACATCTTTGTTATTGTATTTTTGCAGGAGATTCTTCAAAACATGTTTCTTCAAGTCACAAGCGGTCAATCGAGAAGAAAATTTATCCTCTTAAAGCATATTTCAATATGACTATGTCTTTAAGGTCATCAAAATATCATCGAAAGAATCCATTTGTTCACTATATAAGCACTTGGCAGTTTTAGAAGCTGGTGGTGAGGATATAGGTTTTTCTTCAAAATCAAGTTCGACTAATAAGCATACTAACAAAAGAACGTGAGTGAAGACGGAGGAAAGTTACGGAGAGTTTTTAGAAATTATTTAAAACAGTGCCGAGAGAGAATTTTGGAATTTAAGCTATATCACCTTCTTCATCAGTTCCAAATGTCGGCTTGCTTGCACATCCATGACTGAATCAAATTATTTAATTTTTCTATCCGTTAATTTTTTTTAAGATCCCATAGGGACATATACTTTTTAAAACATACTGCAAATAGGTAAACGATGAAGGTGATTAAGAAAAATGGTCGTGCACTATAATTGGCATGACGGTAATATTGATATCTACTACATGTTCGTAGTGTTAGGAAAGAGCTGTGTAGCATTTCCCTTTTTTTGTTAACAAAATGATCAGGTATTTTTTTACTCCTATTCGGATTTCTGACGATACGATTTAAATAACGGTATTTATTTTTAGCAAACGTTAATACAGTATCGTATCGATCCGATTATATAAGCAATATATAGATTAATTACGGACTATTTTTATTAAACTGTTGCACATGAAATCTCAGTTTTACGTTAATTTTTTAGATATTCTATATTTAATTACAATTTCTCTTTTCTTTCTACGTTTACATTTTAATAATATACATTAATTTGTAAGTCTTAAAAATATTTTACATTGTTGTGTACTATATTTAAAGCATGATTTGCTTAAAACTTTAAAAGCTGTCAGATGTTTTACTAGAGCTTTAAACAGTTTCAAAAGAGATTTTCTTTTATTTATCATAGTACGCATCATAAGGTCGTTCTTATAAGCCAGTATTCTCAAACTCATGTGCTCACGCGGTCCGCATACGAGTCCTCGTTTCCCCATCTTCCGAAAAGCTATAAAACTTTTGTAGTTGCCTCTGCCTAAAAGCTCAGTGCGGTCTGCGGAGAGCTAGTTAAGGCTCTGCCATAAACATTAATTAAAATTAACTTCTCTGTCTCTTCCTAGTTTTATAGAGATACAGAGAATTGCTTAAATCTTAGGGGGGTAACTCTAACTTAAACTCTACTTAATTTTTTAACGTTTATGGGAACGACCCGCGATAGATCGTTACTTATTGTTAGTTTTCAAAATAGTTTTTGCGAAACTGTAAAACTTCGAAACTTTTTTTGAAAACCCGAAGTTTCATATGCAACTGTAAACAATCTTGTTTTGAAAACTAGGAAAAAGAAGTACAATTCAATAGTCCTATGTTTCAGTAGTGCATTACGCAGCGAAAAATTAGGATAAGACTGCATAGTGGATACGGAAACACGTATCTCAAGTAACATACGGTGCATTTTTTGACTAATGGTAAAAAAAATCTTACTCTAATATTATTAATTGCTTGCTTGTTTCTGGTTGGCGGTGATGCTTCGTAATAATGCGTATAGATAACGTGACCTTATTAAAGAAAAAAAAAAGTGACACGCTTCTGGGACCGGTGCGCTTCTGGACGGTTAAATAATAATCTAAAAATAAGTATTAAAAAAAAGACAAAAAAGAAAGAAGAAAGCGGAAGACGTAGAAGATGGTGAACATAGGAACGTTGAAAATTTTCCCACTGTGATATGCATTTAGCCCCAAAGAGTTATAGACTTACATTAGTATAATTTTACTGTTACTATCTCATATTTGCCATATCCAAAGTGAACGTGAGACAAATACTAAATACACTACTGAATAATACTGTGATACGAGATACATTGTTGTTGTTCAAACTAGGAAATGATATTTAAGTGACGCGGCCAGAAGCGCACCGTGTTTGATATTTGTTAGTCTCTGCGCGAATTAGCGTATGAATTTTTTGTTGAAAATTTTGTATCTCGAGGAAAAAAAGAGGGCTCTCGATCTGCGATTATTGTTGTCGGGTTTTTCCCTCGTTTCTCTCACATGAGACCACGGAAGCACGTACCTCTTTCACACATTGCTAAAAAGTACAGCGTGGATGAACTCTCAGGTCTTCGAAACAAATTTGAACTAATTGCTTAACTATTCAC
>JASTWK010001072.1:0-52824 GCA_030770225.1 Temnothorax unifasciatus
GTTTGCGGATGCAGCTCGAGCAAAACGAAATCACAAGGCGGAATTTCGAAAGAGCGCATCAAAATGCAGTTATTCGTCAAGCCACTTATTATCCGTATCGAAAGAGACACCTTAGAAAGAGAAGAGTTTTTAAATTAAGTAATGTGTCTTGCATTATTTTATCTCATAAAAACTTCATTTTCTTTACCTTTACACACTTGTTCTATATCTGGAATTCGCGATCCTGTCCTTTTTTTGTATATTTCTCTATCTCTTGACATACAATTATGACATACAACACTCTTATGAAAATATTCTACTAAAAATATAAACTGAAATAAAATTCTCAATTGACACCATTTCATTATATTATTCCCTCAATATTTCAGTAAAAATTCAATTTTCTGTTAAATTCAGTAAATTGATATCTATAATATTTAAAAAAATGTGTTATTACTTTTCAACAGTACAATTTAATTTTCCTTATATTTCACAGTATTACATTACATTGAAGAAAATTATGATTTTTATATTGAAATATATTCGCAATCTTTCAATAAATCTTATTTCACCTTTCATCGATTTAATAGTACTTTCAGCAAATTAATTTCCATCAAAACATTGATCGAGATTCTTTCGATTGTTTCCTCCAAAAGAGATGTTGCGGCAGAGACCGGCCGCAAATGCAACGGCCATTTCGTGACGAGATAAGAATCTGCCGCCGCGAGATTTGTTGTCCGAAAAATGTTGACGAGGGCCTCGCGCGCGAATTTCTTTCAGCACGCGTGCCGACCGTCCTTTTAATTCCGCCAAGTACTACTTAGTCGTACAAGTTCGCGACTCTTGCTTCGTGAACGGCCTAATCGTTTAATAAGCATAAAAGTGATTCAAATTAATGTTTTTAGAAAGCAATATGCTCTCGAAAGGTTTAGAATTATACGATCATACGTATGATCATTAGATCGCTATCGTTCTTACGTCGTTATTTCGGAATGAAGAAATACTGAAGGTAGGACAATATTCCCGCTACTTCCAAATTATAAAATAACATTGGCTAATTCTCATAATGATATCGCCTAATGGAAATTTCGCGTGCCGATAGCATTTATGAATATTTCTGAACATTTAATTACAAATTTAGGAGCGTACAAGGGAACGAATTTTGTAAGAGAGAGAAAATATGCATCGAACAAGTGGATCTCAAATGTGGATCATGAACAATTAATATCCATGTCAGTTCAAGTTGTGTAATCTGTTTTAATTTTTATAAATCAATTTTACATTGCGTAGACTATTACTAGAAATTATTTTATTTTACAAATAAAATAATTTCTGGTAATAATAAAATGTATATACATATAAGTAGTTTACAAATTACAATTCGGACAAAATTAATTTTTTGATTACAGTTATGAATATTTTTAATCATTGTTTATACTATTTAACGTAAAATTCAATATTGTTAGAAGATAAAGTAGAAAACTGAAGAGATTGTGTATTCGTCGACGCCGAAGTCGTCGGTATGAATAGTAGTTCTGCTGAACTAATACGGATGGCGACAGTGGTAGTGCTGCTGCCACTACTTTCGATATGAGAATTATGGCGGGAAACACAGACTTTTGCATAACACATAATACGTAAGCATAAGAAAACTGATTGGTCTATTTCCTTATGCACATGTGTATGGACCAATCAATTTTCTTATGCTTACGCATTATGCGTTATGCAGAAGTGTGTGCGTCCCGTTTAAGCGGGAAACACAGACTTTTGCATAACGCATAATACGTAAGCATAAGAAAACTGATTGGTCTATTTCGTTATGCACATGTGTATGGACCAATCAATTTTCTTATGCTTACGCATTATGCGTTATGCCGAAGTGTGTGCTCTCCGCTTAAAGCGGGGCGCACACACTTCTGCACAACGCATAATGCGTAAGCATAAGAAAACTGATTGGTCCTTACACATGTGCATAAGGAAATAGACCAATCAGTTTTCTTATGCTTACGTATTATGCGTTATGCAAAAGTCTGTGTTCCCCGCTTAACTACGCGCGCGACGCAGTTCACGCAGTCCGCGTTGCGACCCGGAGACAGAAGAGTTCGGAGAGAGAGTAACTGCAACTGCGCGTGCGCGTGCTTGCGCTCTTGTGGCTCGTCATGGCTCGTCGAGCATTCGTGCACATTCGTGTGTGGATCCGGTGGATCGTCCTGCGTAGCGTGTCGTATTGTATCCGATTACACGAGGCGAGTTGTCTACATTCTTTACTCTAACCGTTTTGATTTCTCAGTTATAGTTTAAACGAGAATACTAATTGCTGACGAACAATCACTGTTTAGCTGATCTCAATCTTAGAAACGATCTGAGTTACATTAGTCAGAGAGAGTCGTCGTCCTTCCTACGACGAGGTTTCTAGAAAGAACGACACTGCCATTAGACGTCTTAGAAAGCCCTGTTGGGCTTGATCGATGCTACCACTGCTCAGAGGAATTCGTCCAATGTATAACTAAAGGTAACTGCACTCGATCTCTGGTAAACTCTTGATCATTGGAAAGTAAGCGTTAGATTACGGTCTAACGTCAGAGAGAGGGCTTACGAGCTCGTGATTATAATAGTAAGCGTTAGATTATGGTCTAACGTAAGAGAGAGAACTTACGAGCTCGTAATTATAATAATTATTATAATTATTTGGTCATTGGTTACAGAGATTTTGAGTTTACTAAACGAGGATTTGTTCTCTACGATTAACCCATTGGCTGTGTAAGGAATTTCTATGTTCAAAATCACATTCTATGGAAAGACTGAGCTCAGTATAAATATACCTTTCAAGGTTCTTTTGTGTGGCCACAATAACATTTATCTTATATTAATTTTCTATAACGTATCATTTGAGAACCGATTTAAGATATTAAATAGTAATCTGTATTATTCAGAAGTTTATTGTTGTGAAACATGCTGCAGATTAAATTATCTGTTTTTCTATATTATAAATCTTTATTTGCGTTTCAACGATTAACCCTGATTTGCGCTATCGTTTCGTAAAAACGGACTGTGAATTTATGCGAAGTATTGCGTACTATATTTGTATTTTATGGTATATTTTATGGTGAGAATTAGTGTGTCAGTTGCAACGGAACAGTGCTATTCTTCCTGATTTACATACTGATTGACAAAGAATAATCGTTATATGTGATTATATAGCTCATCTTTTTTTTACAAGCGAGAATAATTATTTTGAAAGTGAAGCACTTTATATTCTGAGAAAGATTATTTTATAATAAAGAAGCATTGACGCATTAATTCAATTACTATTATTTCTTGTATATATTTGCTGCTATTTATGTTTATCACATTTTCATTTTCGTGTGTTTACGATTAATGATCCTTTCTCTGAGAAATATATATGCACAGTGACTTTGGCTAAGTCAATAATCTCAAGACAAGATAGAACAAGATATTTAGTACTTTCAGATTAGTATTAAAATACAAAGAGATTTATTTTTTTCTGATGATTGCAAAAGAAAAGGACAATATTGTGAGAATCGAAGAAAGGACCATTCTTTACTAACCATTTCTTTTTTCTTATTGTATTTTATACAGCTTCCATTCATGTATGAAATCTTTCGTATGATATAAAACGTTGATTGTAAGTCAGATTCGAGTACACAATCTCAGTACAGTCCATTCCTATAAGTTTGTATGTAGCTTTCTCATCTAAATAACTCGATCAGGCTCATGCGTGAGCTTGTACTTAACAAATATAATCAATATTTAAATCATAAAAAACAATAAAAAATTCAGTATCAGCAATATGATATGGATATTGAGATATTAAATTGAATAGATATTAATATATCAATTTCGATAGATCTGAATAAGTTCTTTTAAAGTGTCCTATATTTTCGCTTATAATAGTATTGCGGATAAATGCAGAAATTATTTTCCCCTTCTATTCATTGTCGTTATCAACTATTATTAGCTTATGAATTATCACATATCTTCTAAAAGATTGATTCATGAAAAAAAGCTTCAAACTTTTGGATAATAAAACTTCTCTCTTTGACAACATTACACAACTAATAACAGAAACGTGACGGTCAGCATTAATTTATTATTTCAACTCCCGTATTTTTAAATACACTACCTAATGTGAAAATTAAGATATGGCAGTGATTCACTGTTAACAAAGTTTTTTGCTACCTTATATTAAGATTTGTTCTACATCAAGACATTTTATTGTTGAGAGGACTGTATTAATTTAACTTTTTTGAATTCTTGAAGCTTTTAGAAATTAATTGTTTTCTGATTAATCTTGATTTTTGTTTTAGGTAGCTGAAGAGAGGAAGGAGAGAATAAGCACAGAAACAAGGAGAACATACCATATGGCGAAATATGGTTGGCACAAGGCCGTAAAGATGAATTCTACTATTACTACTACCTTAAAGAACTTTGGCGCACTTTATCAAAGACAAGGTAAATGCGAGGCCGTGAAGACACTCGAAGATTGCGCCATGAGATCTCAAAGAGAGGTAGATAACGTTCGTATTAATTCTTTTGTTAAAATAATACGCGTGTAGAATTGCAAATAACTAAGGTTTTTTACATTTCACACATGCAGCACGTATAATAAGTGAATAAAAGTTTAGCACTATTCTGGAATCTTGCGTGATCTTTGCACATTGCAAAATTACACGGTTTATTTTTTTATCTGCGTTTAAAACATTCTTTTTCTTATTAATTTTTTATTCTAATTTTAATTCACGTTAACATATAATGTTAACTATCATGTGTAATAATGATATATAATTAATACGCACATGGTCTTGACAAAATTTCTTTCTCCAAGTTACACATGTATAATCTATGCCAGAAAGTTACCATGACAATCGTCATGTTAATATTATTAGTTGTGCAAATCGCCATATTTATTTCCAACTTCTTAACAGAGTGTATCTAATGAGCGTGGCCTAGTAGACAGCGCACTAGTCTATTGAGCCAAAGGTCCCGGGTTTGATGCCCGGTAGAGCTAGAAAAATTATGTTTGCTCTTTCTCCTCTCGGAAGGCAATGGCAAACCACCGAGAGTATGTCTTGCCAAGAGAATTTCTCTAAAAAATCTAGTCGTTTGGAATCGGCGTAGGTCCCATATACAATGTGTATAATCTACGTGCGCAACACATGTATATGAAGAGAAGTCACCACGCGCTGGGAAACGAGTAATAGGATGATGATGAACAGAGTGTACCTATTGTTCTTACTTATACTGTGTCTGAGACATGTTGACACTGTCAATGCTTCAAACAACAAACTTATTCTTAGGCTAATAAAGAATTTTTCAATCACAGGTTTTTTTACTTGTGACAAACAATATTTTAACAATTAATAATTATAAAGTAAAGAACCTGTGATTGAAAAATTCTTTATTAGCCTAAGAATAAGTTTGTTGTTTGAAGCATTGACAGTGTCAACATGTCTCAGACACAGTATAAGTAAGAACAGTAGGTACACTCTGTTCATCATCACCCTATTACTCGTGTCCCAGCGCGTGGTGACTTCTCTTCATATACATGTGTTGCGCACGTAGATTATACACATTGTATATGGGACTTACGTTGATTCCAAACGACTAGATTTTTTAGAGGAATTCTCTTGGCAAGACATACTGTCGGTGGTTTGCCATTGCCTTCCGAGAGGAGAACGAGCGAATATAATTTTTCTAGCTCTACCGGGCATCGAACCCGGGACCTTTGGCTCAATAGACTAGTGCGCTGTCTACTAGGCCACGCTCGTTAGATACACTCTGTTAAGAAGTTGGAAATAAATATGGCGATTTGCACAACTAATAACATTAACATGGCGATTGTCATGGTAACTTTCTGATAACTGAATATGAGATATTAAGATAAGATCATAAGACGTTTATGGATAAGATAAAAAGATAATAATATCATATAAAATAAAGCGTGATCGCACGATCAACAACATGGCGGATAGTTGCCACGAAGTGTGTCTACTGTTCTTACTTATACTGTGTCCCAGACAGCAAAACATCTGTCATATGTATGAAATATGTTTGTAAATTCGTGACGAGCGTTTGCGCAAATAACGCGTAAAGTTGCGTCCGCAAATGCTTAGCAACAAAATTGAATTTGCTTCAAGCAACGTTTATTCAATATTTATCACATTTTTCCAGCAATGTCTAGTTTATGCTCGGAGATTCCATTGGTGTACAGTTTATATGTTATTGATGGAAATAATTTACATATTGTTGCTGCAAACAGTTTGCAGCAATAATTTACATATCTTTGCTGTAAAAGCATCATAAGTATGAATTCTAGCGGAATTCTCTCTAGCTCTTGATGATATACGATTTATGTTTACGCAAAGTTTGTGGCAATACATATATAAATTGGTTTCAGCAACACGTTTGCATGATTTTGCCCACTCACGCTTTGCTATCAGAGATTAAATAATTTTAAATGTTTAGATTATCAAGTATTAAAACTTAAAACCATTTAATCAATACCCATACAAACAAAATATTTTCAAAAAATATGTAAAATTAATAATATACTGTATATATACATACAGCGTGCGCGTGTGTGTATATATATATACACACAATGTTATTATATATATATATATACACAATTTTATTATATATATATATACACACATATATATATATATATATATAGATATATATAGATATATATATATATGTATATATATATACATACAATAAAAAGTAATATAGAAATTAAAATTTGATTGAATTTGTTTAAAATAATATGGATTTATAATATGACCATTTGTTTTTATTTTTTTTGCAGTTGGTAGAGCTGGTATAGAGCTGGATAACAAGGCACAAGTAGCACAGCTGCTGAGTGACGAAAAGAGCTCCACCAGACGTAGCTTGCAGTCCAGTCTGGCTAATATCGAAGGTGAACAAAGTCACGAAGAGGTGAGTCGTTAAGAGTTACAGAATAGGGGTACAGGCGGATTTCGTTTTTCGTTTTTGTTAGCTTCTATTCCGTCTTATTGCATCGTCAAGTCCGTTTTCTTCAGCTGCATATTCTGTATTTTTTCTGTAACAGTTTTTATCTATCCTCTTTCACTCTCTAATGCTTTCTTGTAACACTTATTTTAAATGCAAAATTTGTCGTACTGCAGCTAAAGAAAACAGCTCTATTGCATAGTATAAGTAAGAACAGCAGGTACACTTCGTGTGCCTTTGGTTTTTGTGGTAAACTATCCGCCATGTTGTTGATTGTGCGAGCACCCTTCAAGCTGCATACACAATGAAAAACACAGACAACAGGAACAGAATAATATTCTCTGTTCCTGTTGCTTGTGTTTTTCAGTTCTGGTTATTATTAGTTACCATGACAATCGCCATGTTATTAGTTGTGTAAATCGTCATTTTTATTTCCACTTCTTGACGGAGTACCTACTACCTACTGTTCTTACTTATATTGTGTCTGTTATATCGTGCTCTCATTCGTCATACGTCGATGATTTTTTTAAACGTTACTGAATAGGTAGATGTAGATGTATTTCTAGGGCGAGAACTTTAAAATATACCTTTTCGTCTTATCTTTTATATTTAATATACCTGTAAAGGATTCATATCAGTCAATTGATTTCTGAATATCTTTTGGTATCATATAATAGAAAACTATTAAAATATTAAAATTAGTTGATCAGATTCGAAATATAATATTAAAATTAAAAATATTAAGATAAAGTTTTAAGTCCGACAAAGAAAATCGACGCACAATTTAATAAGTTAGAAAATATAGATGTATATGTATATGTATATGTATATGATATATGTATATATATACATATGTGTATATGATATATACGTGCGTATCAAAAGTTCCGGAACGGCTAACTCTAATAAGATCGTTTATTGGCCCTTTTTGAACTCTCCAACTTTTATATATAAAATATTTTTTTCATAAACCAATACTTTCTGAGATAATTGGCTGTTTCTGAATTTTTGATACACACGGTATATATATAATAGTCACATATAGGGTCACCGTTTCAATTAAAACACCTTATATAAATTGCATTTACATGAGACTAACTTTCCAGACGATAAATGCTTTATACTTACTGCACATACCGTAAAAGTAAGAGATAACTGGACCACAGCTTATCTATCAAATCTATTACATCTATTATAAATATAGCATGTTGAAAACGTACGAAATTTAATGTTTCTTGAACAATTTTAGTATTTTGAATATTTTTGAACTACAAAGAACATTAAGAATTATAAACTGACATTATTAAAGTATACTAATATTTCTTGTATAATGTTAAGAGATATTATTTCTAGAAATAATAGATTATATCGAATTTTTTGATCGCCAAGACGTCACGTGTTTCGTATCGATCGTTAAGCCCCTTGCACAATGCCAGGCAACAGGCAATAGAAATAGGAAATAACCAAAAAATTGTTAATTACAACCTAAAAAATTTGAATGCTATGATTGGGCAACAGACAATAGGCACAGAATTTCCAACGTGACGGAAACTCTGTGTCTATTGCCTGTATCACTGTTTATACATGTGCATTCTGCATTTATACATGATTTCTGATTTCTATTACCTGTTATTGCCTGTTGCCTGACATTGTGCAAGGGGTTTTATAAGTGGTTTCGTTTTTTATTTGAATAATGGCCGAGATAGATAGAAATTAAATCGATATTTGAATATATCGAAGTCCTTTCGAAAATCTCGAGATGTAGCTCGGTCCTTTTCCGCGATGCCGATTGGTTCTCTCGATCTAGTTAGTTTACCCCCACTATTCGAGTTGCCGTTCGCGCGCGTTCGCGGCGCCCGCGCCCCGCGGATCCATGTTGGAAGTCACTGCTTTCGGAACACAGACAACACAGTGCAGAATAATACGCGAATCGCCGGTTTAGATTACGGAAAACTGTGATATATCGAATCCGTTCACTCGTTATCGAGATCTCAACATCTCGAGTACTTGCAAATCGTCGCGTCGCGTAAAAGAGTCACGGTTGGTCTCGCTCCGCGTGTACTTGGCGCGAGACACTACCGTGTCTCTTGATACTCATTTAATACATGTGCTTCGCGGAATTTATACGGATGCCGAGGTATATGTATATCGCGTTCGATAATATTGACTTTCCGATTACATTCTTTCGGACGATCGGTCTCGTTTTTTGCAATCGTCAACTTAGGTTTGTTCGCGTCTCGTGTCGTCGTCATGTCGCGCGGTTTCAGAATGAAATTATCGTCGATTTCGGAACACGGATAAAGGACACGAGCGGATGTTAAATCGAGTAACAGGCGTCGAGCGGATTGTATAGCTTTGTTCATAGCATCTCCGACGTAATTCTTCCGTCGTCCGTTGTCATGTACTGAAGTACGCGGCACGCGCCACGTCGCGAGATTAATACCGGGAGTGCCGATGCAAAGTATCACGCGATCGTAAGCGACGATATCGTGTTTAATTAGCGATCGCAGTCTGTCGTATGTTCAATCTTGTAATTTAATCGTGTCTTAATATTTGGCGATCATGGAGGATAGATACAATGTTCATAAACCGATTATTTATGATTACAGTTAAGCCAGATCACCTGAGAAGCAGCAAGTGTAGCGTTCACGTGACGGTTGTTCCTGCGAGTGAAGTTGGCCATGTGATTTTACAAAATTCTCTCAGGCCATGTAAGACTAGGTCTTTGCGTTTATCTGCGGGTCATCACGGGCCGACGGGATCGTCGGGCGGATCGTACAGGCATCTCCGACGTAATCCTTCCGTCATCGCCGTGTAATAAAGTACGCGCCGCGTCGCGAGATTAATACCGGGAGTGCCGTGCAAAGTGTCGCGCGATCATGAGCGACGATATCGTCGATTTTCGCTCGTGAATGTCGTGAGTGAGTGCGTCGACGGAGATGCGACATCGGTGAAAGACCACGGAGAGGAGGAGGGGGCCTGGGAGGCATCGGGCAACGGCGGAACGACCGTAAGGTGAGTAATATTAGTTTATTATTGTGCTGTCTCGTGGCGGATTCCGCCACTTTCTCAAGCGCGACGTGATTTGCCCTTGTTATACTCGAATCATTAATTCATTACTTGTACAGTACAAATATGGATTATCTTGGGCATTGTAATGCTTTAATGTAAAAATATTTGTATGTTTCAGATAATTTATCTGATACCAGCATAGTATTACAACTCCGCTGTTGCGCATCGGCCGGTGAGTGATTTTTTAATTTAATGTCAAGGCAACAATATTATTCTACATTCAAGAAATTTATATAACCTTAACAAAATTATATCACAAAGGGTGCGGTCCAGTTGCTACTTTTAAATGCTACCAATGCTTTCGCTTCCAACGCTATTATAAAACGATCCACTAGCGCTATGAATGCTACCAACGCTACGCAAGTGGACCGGATTAAGAAGGATCGGATTGAGTGTGTGTATATATATATATATATATATATGTATATATATATATATATATGTATGTCTGTGCATTAGTAAGCAACTGCGTTCTATATTGTAAATCTGAAAAGATAAAAGAAGTAATCTATAAATAATTTACAGTAAATAACAAAACATTTACCTGTTGTAGCACGGGCAAAATCCTTTTGTGTCAGGTTAAATACATATGTTATTGAGGTTTCCTCGTCAACGAGATGTAACTCAGGCATTTTTGAACTTATTTTCTGTATATACGACGCGAATAGATTTTTAATTCGCAGCGGGAGAGAAACGAAACGTGGCAGTAGCCAATAATCGGACATAAACAGAGTACCACCGACGAGAGTATTACTGTTATGTATTAGGCTGCGTTGCGTCACCCGAGTACACACTCCCTTCTCCTTCTAACTTGCTGAGATAGAAAGAGAAGGCAGTATACTCGTGTGCACTCGGGTGACGTTTTCGAATGCAGCCTTAAATATGTTATTTAAGTTTCCCGCCAATGTTGGCAAACGCTTCAGATAACCTACCTTTTGAGCTGAGGCGTTTGGAAGACGTTGGGAGTGAAAATCATAACGTCATTGATGACGTGTTATATCTCCTCAAAGCCATTTGAAGCGCCATGTGGACCATCCATAGCGCCGCTACAAATGCTCTGTAGCGTTTGAAGCAACAACTGGACCGCACTCAAAGTTACGTTACCTAACTCAACCTAAGTGGTATGTATAAATCCTAAAATCCAACCTAAGTGGTAGTAGCTTTAATTTTTCTTTAACAAAATTATTATATTACAAATTTGTGTTACCTAACTTAACCCAAGTGACATGTATTTCAAAAAAAGATGTAAAATCTTTAAATTGCGCCAAATACATAGAGTATATATATATTGCTTTGAAAAATAATTGTTCTGCAACTATTTTTAGAAAATAAAACTTAAGTGGTACATATCTTTGTGTTCCCACTTTAAGGGTCTTTCTATTCCAATCCAAGTGATAGTAGCTTTAATTCTATTTAACAAAATTATAATATTACAAAGAATCATTTTAATTACAAAGAATTAAAGAGGGTAACAGTACAAAATAAAAATATTTAATTAAAATAAAATAAGTAAATTTTTCTACTAAAGAAACTTGGCGCTGCTAGACTTCGAATAAAGTACTAAAAATTTTAATGGAATAAAAAAAACAATAAACATAATTTAGGGAAGAATGTGACGGGAGTAAAAAAAGCAGCGCCAAGTTTTTTTTACCAGAAAAATTTAATTTATTTTAATTAAATATTTTTAATTAAAACACAAAGATATGTACCACTTGGGTTTTATTTTTTAAAAATAGTTGCACAACAATTATTTTTTAAAGCAATATATATATTCTCTTTATATTTGGCGTAATTTAAAGATTTTACTTTTTTTTAAATACATGTTACTTGGTTTAAGTTAGGTAACAAATTTGTGATATAATAATTTTGTTAAAGAAAAATTGAAGCTACTACCACTTAGGTTGGATTTTTGGATTTATACATATCACTTAGGTTGAGTTTGATAAACCCCTATCAAGTTAGCCTTCCCACCATCGCAAAAAAAATCCGCACCTATTAAAAAATTTAGTGCTATTTATGTGCTAATTTGTTGCTCTAGTCCGGATTTTGTTGCTCAAACCGTTTAGCAGGAAATCACGATCGAAATGGGTGGGGCTAGCTTATCGTCAAGCTAGCCCCCCCCCCCCATAATGAAAAACCCATATAGAGTGCTCAAATCCAAAAAACAAATACACCAGAATTTGTTGCTCCAAGATAGCGTAAAAACATTTTTGAAATATAACGTTTTTTTAGAAAATACGTATATCCGAATACTTAACGGACAGCACTATATTGACTACATCGTAAACAACGTTATATTTCCAAAATGTTTTCACGCTATCTTACAGCAACAAAAAAGCAACAAATTCTGGTATAAACGTTTTTTCGATTTGAGCACTCTACATATATTTTTTCGCATGGGGGGGGGCAGCTTGACACAGTGCTAGCCCCACCACATACTAAAAAACACATATAGAGTGCTCAAATTAAAAAAAAATACACCAAAATTTGTTGCTTTTTTGTTGCTTTAAGATAGCGTAAACAAATTTTTGAAATATGAGGTTCTGTAAACAATGTCACTAATAATACTGCATCTTCGACCGTCATCTACGACTTCGATGCCTAAGAACTAAGTAAAGGAATTTGTTGCTTGGCTCTTTTTGGTCTTAAAATATTCTATGGATCATGCCTTATCAGAATATGCAACTTGCGATTTTGTTGCTCGCCCCTAACTGCCAATAAACAAATTATTTATCTCCGCGTCGACCGTTATCTACGACTTTGATGGCTAAAAATTAAATTAAAGTATTTATTGCTCGGGTCTTTTTGTTATTTAAATATTCTATGGACAGTGCTCTACCAGAATATGCAACGTATGATTTTGTTGCTCGCCCTTAAATGCAATCAACAAATTATTTATCTCCGCGTCGACCGTTATCTACGACTTCCGTGGCTAAAAGTTAAGTAAAAGAATTTGTTGCTCGGGTCTTTTTGTTATTTAAATATTCTGTGGACCATGCCCTACCAGAATATGCAACGTATGATTTTGTTGCTTGCCCCTAACTGCCAATAAACAAATTATTTATCTCCGCGTCGACCGTCATCTACGATTTCGATGGCTAAAAATTAAGTTAAAGAATTTGTTGCTCGGGACATTTTGGTCTTAAAATATTTTATGGACAGTGCCCTACCAGAATATGCAACGTATGATTTTGTTGCTCGCCCCTAACTGCCAATAACAAATTATTTATCTCCGCGTCGACCGTCATCTACGATTTCGATGGCTAAAAATTAAGTAAAAGAATTTGTTGCTCGGGACTTTTTGGTCTTAAAATATTCTATGGACAGTGCCCTACCAGAATATGCAACGTATGATTTTGTTGCTCGCCCTTAACTGCCAATAAACAAATTATTTATCTCCGCGTCGACCGTTATTTACGATTTCCGTGGCTAAAAGTTAAGTAAAAGAATTTGTTGCTCGGGTATTTTTGTTATTTAAATATTCTGTGGACCGTGCCCTACCAGAATATGCAACGTATGATTTTGTAGCTCGCCCCTAACTGCCAATAAACAAATTATTTATCTCCGCGTCGACCGTCATCTACGATTTCGATGGCTAAAAATTAAGTTAAAGAATTTGTTGCTCGGGACTTTTTGGTCTTAAAATATTCTATAGACCGTGCCCTATCAGAATATGCAACTTGCGATTTTGTTGCTCGCCCCTAACTGCCAATAAACAAATTATTTATCTCCGCGACGCCCGTCATCTACGATTTCGATGGCTAAAAATTAAGTAAAAGAATTTGTTGCTCGGGTCTTTTTGTTATTTAAATATTCTATGGACCGTGCCCTACCAGAATATGCAACTTATGATTTTTTTGCTTGTTCTTGACTGCAATAAAACAATTATAAGTAGTTATGATGTAATTATAATTTAATTATGCAACTGTAACTATTATTCCAAAGACTAAGTACGTGTTTACTAGAAAAAAAATTACAGATAATACAATATTTATAAATACAACATATTTACCTATAATTATTTTATTGTAGTCAGGAACAAGCAACAAAATCATAAGTTGCATATCTGATAGGGCACGGTCTATAGAATATTTAAATAACAAAACAACCCGAGCAACAAATTCCTTTACTTAATTTTTAGCCATCGAAGTCGTAGATGACGGTCGACGCGGAGATAAATAATTTGTTTATTGGCAGTTAGGGGTTAGCAACAAAATCATACGTTGCATATTCTGGTAGGGCACGGTCCACAGAATATTTTAAGACCAAAAAGTCCCGAGCAACAAATTCTCTTACTTAATTTTTAGCCATTGAAGTCGTAGATGACGGTCGACGCGGAGATAAATAATTTGTTTATTGGCAGTTAGGGGCGAGCAACAAAATCATACGTTGCATATTCTGGTAGGGCACGGCGCACGGTCCACAGAATATTTAAATAACAAAAAGATCCGAGCAACAAATTCTTTTACTTAACTTTTAGCCACGGAAATCGTAGATAACGGTCGACGCGGAGATAAATAATTTGTTTATTGCATTTAGGGGCGAGCAACAAAATCATACGTTGCATATTCTGGTAGGGCACGGTCCTCAGAATATTTTAAGACCAAAAGGTCCCGAGCAACAAATTCTTTTACTTAATTTTTAGCCATTGAAGTCGTAGATGACGGTCGACGCGGAGATAAATAATTTGTTTATTGGCAGTTAGGGGCGAGCAACAAAATTATACGTTGCATATTCTGGTAGGGCACGGTCCACAGAATATTTAAATAACAAAAAGACCCGAGCAACAAATTCTTTTACTTAACTTTTAGCCACGGAAATCGTAGATAACGGTCGACGCGGAGATAAATAATTTGTTTATTGCATTTAGGGGCGAGCAACAAAATCATACGTTGCATATTCTGGTAGAGCACTGTCCATAGAATATTTAAATAACAAAAAGTCCCGAGCAATAAATACTTTAATTTAATTTTTAGCCATTAAAGTCGTAGATAACGGTCGACGCGGAGATAAATAATTTGTTTATTGGCAGTTAGGGGCGAGCAACAAAATCGCAAGTTGCATATTCTGATAGGGCACGATCCATAGAATATTTTAAGACCAAAAAGAGCCAAGCAACAAATTCCTTTATTTAGTTCTTAGGCATCGAAGTCGTAGATGACGGTCGAAGATGCAGTATTTATTAGTGGCATTGTTTACAGAACCTTATATTTCAAAAATTTGTTTACGCTATCTTAAAGCAACAAAAAAGCAACAAATTTTGGTGTATTTTTTTTTTGGATTTGAGCACTCTGTATGTGTTTTTTAGTATGTGGTGGGGCTAGCACTGTGTCAAGCTGCCCCCCCCCCCTCCATGCGAAAAAATATATATAGAGTGCTCAAATCGAAAAAACGTTTATACCAGAATTTGTTGCTTTTTTGTTGCTTTAAGAAAGCGTGAAAACATTTTGAAAATATAACTTTTTTTAAGATGTAGTCAATATAGTGCTGTCTGTTAAGTATTCGGATATACGTATTTTCTAAAAAAAAACGTTATATTTCAAAAATGTTTTCACACTATCTCGGAGCAACAAAAAAGCAACAAATTCTGGTGTATTTGTTTTTTGGATTTGAGCACTCTATATGTGTTTTTTAGTATGTGGTGGGGCTAGCACTGCGTCAAGCTGCCCCCCCCCCCCCATGCGAAAAAATATATATAGAGTGCTCAAATCGAAAAAACGTTTATACCAGAATTTGTTGCTTTTTTGTTGCTGTAAGATAGCGTGAAAACATTTTGGAAATATAACGTTGTTTGCGATGTAGTCAATATAGTGCTGTCTGTTAAGTATTCGGATATACGTATTTTCTAAAAAAACGTTATATTTCAAAAATGTTTTTACGCTATCTTGGAGCAACAAAAAAGCAACAAATTCTGGTGTATTTGTTTTTTGGATTTGAGCACTCTATATGGGTTTTTCATTATGGGGGGGGCTAGCTTGACGATAAGCTAGCCCCACCCATTTCGATCGCGATTTCCTGCTAAACGGTTTGAGCAACAAAATCTGGACTAGAGCAAATTAGCACATAAATAGCACTAAATTTTTTAATAGGTGCGGATTTTTTTTGCGATGGTGGGGGGGCTAACTTGATAGGGGTGTTTGATAACATGACTTTGTGATATAATTTTGTATTTAAGTATTACTTACCTCTCGACAAAAGTTTATCCAATCGACTACATCTCTATCATTTAATTCTAATTCATTAATTAGACATTTGTGTTGCGATGGCTGCAGCAGTAGAAAATAGGCAATAAAACGACAAATTTTAACCAGATTCATGTGTGTTTGTTTAAACTTTATTCTGTGGAATGTACTAACTTTGAAATTTTATGTTAGTTTTTGTTGCTCTTGACTTTTTATAACTTTATAATATGTTTTCATACATGAAATAAGCGATTTTCGAAACTATTGACTAGTACTAACACATTTGACATTTTGAACACTTCTGGACATTTTTGACGTTATTTCGCTACGAACGACTTTCTTTTCACACAAAAAATTTCACGAAAAATTAAAATTGTATGTTAAGTTGATAAATTCGTGTAAATGCATGTTGAAAATTTAGGAAATTTTCTTGAAATTATCCAACTGACTGACACACAGCTATATGACATACTGAGTCTAGTGATATAGATACGTGTTATATAGAAACATTCATTACATTCTTAAACTTATGTTTTGTTTTGATTTCTTTTGCCATTTTTACAGTACACATACAGGCGAGGGTGGGCGGGGGGTGGACCGTTTCGCGTGGAAAATTGAAAATCTGTACAATGATAGACCTTGTTTCGCCCTGTAAAAAGGGATGGGGTGCAGTGGAATAAATTTTGCTTCGCGTGGATAGTTCTCTGGATAGCATTGTACTTTTCACGTGAACTGAGGTTTATCTCCACCCACCTCTTTCTGCGGGAGAGGGGCGATAAGAATATTATTACATTGTATGACATATGGCTTAAACGAAAATAAGGAGAAAAGTCCTCTATTATTTTGAGATTTTTGCGATAAAATGGCAAATGCATTAATAAAAATCTGCGAATAAGCGTGCATCCGTGCAACTTAGCGATAAGAGATAGCCTCGAGATGGGCACGGCGGGATGACAAGCTCAGCGCAGAGGGCAGCACCAAAAATGGAGACTTGTCATAATGTTTACGTTTAATGAGTAGAGAAGTTTGGAGAATTTTTTAACATGCCGGGAGAATGTGTGACATATGGATGTAAAAATAAGGGAGGGCATCGGTTTCCGAGAGACAAGATGATGAAAAAACGGTGGATCACTGCTATAAAACGCGATTTATGTCCGAATACAAATTCGCTGTGCACAAACCACTTTAGACCTGAGGATTATATTACCACCGGCTTTGAAAGTAGTGAGTTTACAATAAAATTAATAGGCATATAATGAAACATATGTTTAGTCGCGAATTTGTATTCGGACATAAATCCTCGCGATTTATAGCAGTGATGATCCACCGTTTATTTTTTATCATCTTGTCATTCTTGTTCCTCGGAAACCGATGCCCTCCCTTATTTTTACATCCATATGCCACACACATTCCCGGCATGTTAAAAAATTCCGAAATATTCACGTTTATGTACACAGATTTTCTCGTTAACGATATGCTCGGTACTCGGTGATAGCTCGGTGTGTCTTCAATTTCGCTAGCGGCTAAGAGTGGCACGCGCCGTCCCCATAGAGTCATTATTCGCGCTTGATAAACTTGAAAAATTTTGATGCATATAGAGCGTACGCGATATAGTATGTATACACAGTCCTCATCAAGACCTGATCAGATTACCTCATTGAACTTTGTTTTTGGCCGTATTAGTTAGCCCAGGGCAATAATAATGACTTAATCGGGTAGGCCTTAGTAAGACATGCTTTAATGCTTGTCTTTTATCTCCATATATATTGTTGCGCTCGACCGCGCGTTTGCTGCACTCAGTCACACACACACTCGCGAACGCGGCGCGCAATCCCGTCACCGGAAATAAAGACTCTTAGTTAGAAAGGAGAACTCGTTTAATTAGGGTAATGCGGAAATACAATAACACCCCGTAAACACGTTTGTACGGTTTCGAGGCTCGGCGAATCATCTGAATGTCGACAGACGTAAACAAACAACCACAGGCTTGTCGTTAGGAACGTCGTCAGGCAGCGCTTCGCTTTGCCTTCTGGGCGTCTCGACTCGGGCGCAATACTGCCCCTCTCTTAGATTGTCGTTCCGACAATCTCCTGGAGGGCAGCGCCCAGACGAGCACGGGGACTAAGCTACTTCGCTCTCCTCCCCGCGATTGGCCACCAGAGAGAGCTGGCCAGACTCCCCCAAGCCGACTTCAGGAAGGGCCGTCCACCCCGTCTCATCCTGGAGCTCCGGTCCTCCTCTTCGACGGCTGCCCCATCACTCTCCCACGAAGTCTTTGGACAAGGGGGGGGGGAACTTCCCGTGGACCCTGCGCCCCGCAGGGCTCCCCAAGTTCTCGCCCGGCATTTGCCCTACGGCCCACGGGAAAACCACGGGTCAAAAACCGTGGGCAGGGTGGTTTTCTTTAGGCTGGAACGCTTCTGGAAGTCCTGGCCGATGTTCTGCCGTACCGTCGTCCGAGGACCTCCTTTCGCGAACCACCGTCCTTCTCTAAAACAGATAGACAACGCACAGAAACACAGAACAAAATAACTGTTAAAAAAGTTAATGAAATTCAAACACATTTTACATTTTATTCAAAGTTGAGCCCACCCCGCCAAGCTCAACTAAACCACGTTTCCCTCATTGGGGCATTTCGATCGGAAGTGCCCAGTTTTACCGCACGTCCAACAGGGTCCCCCCGGGCGGCGTCAAAATTTTTATTAAAATTTTCTCTATTTTTCTCGGAATCCCTCTGGATAGTTCTTAACGCTTTGGCCCTTTCGACGGCCACATTCAAGGAGGTTATTCCCTCCATCTGAAGCGTTTGCCTGATAAAGTTAACCGAAACAGCCGTGATAAATTGCGCGCAAGCGATTTTGTCGCGCAACTCGTATGGACACTCGGGGTATGCTAGGCGCGAGAGTCTATCGATTTCAGAACCAAGTGCAGCTAGATCCTCTCCGAACTTTTGTTTACGATTCGTAAACGCAACGTAACTGTTTTGGGATTGACGTCTCTCCCCGAAACGCAACTCAAGCTTCGCTTTTAGTTTCACGAAATTTAACCGCTCGACGTCCTGCACCGTCTCTAAAACCGAGCGCGCTTTTTCCCTTAGACTCGAAGCCAATGCGATCGTTTTCGTTGCGTCGTCCCAATGATTCGCACACGCGATTAAATTTAATTGCGAAAAATATTTCTGCAACGAAACCGTCCCGTCGTACGTGTTGGGTTTTAGTTTATACCCTAGCTCGGCACTCGCGACCGCAACACTTTGGCTGCATTCAGCGGACTCAACAGTTGAGACATCTGCTTTCGATGGATCAAACTCCGCTGTGAATTCTCCACTGAATAATCCGCTCGCGAAATTGCTATTTACAAAGATGGCTGCCTCCAGACCGTTCAGACCTGAGACCAGTGTGCAAATTATAAAACTTGTAGTATATATACATTTGACAAAATGGAATTAATGGCAATATTAATACCATTATTTATGGATGATGGAATACCTATACACAATTTTAAAAATATTATACAAAGTTTAATAGAACCCAGTAACCATATAAACTTTAGACGTCGTGCCCCAGTAAAACGTCGTAACCTATACTATTATGAAAGAATAATTCCGAGGTTTACGCACGATCAGTTCAAGGAAATGTTCAGGATGGATAGAGCAACTTGTGAAGTAAGTGTATAAATGAAATTATTAACAAAATTAATTAATGCGTAAACAATTTAGTATTATATGAGTTTACATCCATGCTCTTAAGTTTGTACAGGATATGTAAGTTTATCAATATCAGTGATTTATCAATTGTTATATATCTTGTTTATTTAATTACAGAACTTATCAATTGTTATTGGACAACATCTTGCACAACGTACAGATGAATATGCACCACTCCGAAAGAAAGTATTATTTACAATATGGTTGTTAAGCAGACCAGTAACTTTTCTAGCAGCAGGAGATAGATTTAATATACCAACAAGTTCAGGTCATAATATTTTTAAAGAAATCGTTGGTGTACTTGCCGACTTGATGCCACAGTACATACAATGGCCAAATGGTGTTTATAAAAACATGTGTATGGATGTAAGTATAAAATTATTATATATTAAAACTATTTGCAGAGAACAAGAAATCTGATCTGAATATTTTTGAGCATTTATGTGTTTTTCTTTAATCAATGCTTTTTTTATCTTGTAGGTATTCGAGCAGAGATCAAATGGATTTCCGGGAGTCATAGGAGCAATTGATGGTTGTCACATTCCCTGCAAACAACCAAAAGACAATGCTCATGACTACTACAACAGAAAAGGATTTCACTCAATTATACTACAAGGTACTATGTTTACTAAATGTATAAAATCTATTAACACATATATTTAGAGAATCAGTTTTTATTGAATTAACTAGTTTTTATTACAGGCATTTGTGATCATCATACAAAGTTTATTGATTGCTTCATTGGTCTACCTGGAAGAATGCATGATGCACGCGTATTTAGAAATAGTCCAATCTATCAACGCATCATAAATGAAAGAAATCCATTATTGCTACCTGAAGAACACATAATTGGCGATTCTGCGTACCCACTAATGATGAATTTGATGACACCGTTTAGAGACACAGGACATTTATCTGTAGCTCAATCACGATACAATACCAAACTCAGTTCCATTCGATCAGTAATTGAGCGAGCATTTGGACTTTTGAAAACAAAATTTCGACGATTAAAATATTTGGATATTAAGGATATTGATCTGGGAAAACAAATAATTGCTGCAGCCTGTGTATTGCACAATTTTATTCAAAACAACATGGATGAATATGATATCAATGACGCCATTGAGGAAATACCAAATGAAGAAATGCTAAGCACAGATACAGAAAACGAAGGGCGCCCACAGATGATTGCTATTCAAAAGCGCGAACAGATTATGCGTGTGTTATCACATAATAACTAAAAACTAAAAATATAAAAATGTTATAAACGTATATAACTAAAAACTAAAAGTGTTACAATATTTATATTCTTTAAATTTGTATTAATAAAATATATATTCATTTTTAATAAACTCTCTGTATATTGTACTTTGGTTTCATCTACATGTCTATATATTGTACTTTGGTTTTATCACATAATAACTAAAAACTAAAAATATTATAAAAATGTTATAAACAAGGAGGAAAAATGGGGGGGGGGATAATACTTTCTAAGATAAGAAACAAAAAATTAAAAGAATTGTTCAGGCTTCTGGCTACTCGACGCTTCTATCCTTGTTTGAGTATGTCAGAAGCGAGAAACATTGAAAGTTGTACGCAAGAATTCTTAACGTGCCAATTTTCAACGTTTCTCGCTTCTAACGTCAAATCATCAAACAAGGATAGAATTAGCGAGTACCCACGAGCTTTAAATAAAACAAAAATATTATGCAAGAATCCTTACGAGTTAATCTAAATAATTACAGCTATGAGGATAAGAGAAAAAATATTTTATAATCAAATTAAGAACCCTCTCCACATTGTGCACTTTTCCTCTATTTAACTTTTAATATCAATTTATATTTTGAAAACTTTTTAACTTTATACTTTACTTTTGTTTTCTTTGTGTATCTTCCTTTTGGGCTGGATTTTTAGATGCTTTTAATTGATTAATTAAATCTTGTAATAGTTTGTTCCTGTTTTCCTGAATCTCATTATTTTTTTCGAATATTTTCTTTAATTCTTTAACTTCTTTTACACGCTCTTCCTCTGTATTTTCACTTTTACGACGACGTTCATAGAGAGCTCTGCTTCTAACAGCCCCGTCTTTCATGGAATATGGTTTGCGTCTTGATACCGTACCTTTTTTATTTTTGCCTTCTTCATCTGAAGATGGATTTGTTGGACTTTTTAATGGCTGTGGATCATCCGGATTTGAACAATCTTCTGTCAACATTAGTGAATCATAAGAATCATACGCAGATCTTGAATCTATCGAAGAATGTCTTGAGTCTGTTGAGGGTGATATGGAGCATCTTGAGAGTGATCTCTGATCTCTTGAAGGCAGTGTGGAATCTTCTGAAGGCGTAATAGATTTTTCAAAAGAGGCAGTTGAATCTTTTGATAAGGAACTACAATCATAGTGCGGTTTTGTCAAATCTCTTGATGGTACACCGATCAAATCATAATTATCAGACAATACTGAATCTCGTTGTTTAGGTGTTTGTCCTGAGTTCTGGTAGAAAAAATTGGTAAAATTAGTTCATTTTTTGAATTTTCTATATAAATATTATACAGTTTCTCAGATTTCTTATACGAATTTTGGAACAATTCTGAGAAGAAAAATAAAATTATTAGTACAAATATGACAAAAATCTATGCAAGTTTTGGTATATATAAATTCTAAAAAAATCTCGAGATTTCTCATTCTTTTATAAAAACTTATGTACAACTAAATAAATTTTAATTTTACCTCAAAACTTTTCCTAAGTTTAAAATATGAAAAACTGAGAAAATTCTGAGAACTTCAACTCGCATAAAAAATCTTAGAATATTTTGCATTAGAAAAGTGTCTTCTATATTAATATATTTTCTTACTGGTTGAAATGTACATTGCATAGATGACAATGTTGGTCCGATATTCATTGTTTTATCATCAAAGAATATGTTTTCAAATGTTTCAAAAAACTCCCAGGTTATTCTTCCTCGGCCACTTAATTTTTGATTGTCTTTGATTGTTCGGTATGTTTTTTTCATATTCCTCATTTTTCTATCCAAAATGTCTTCTGTCACATTATAGTTGTGTTTTCTAAATTCGTTCACCATTTCAGTCCACAAGGATTTCTTTTTTACTTTGGGATCTCTAAATTTTTCTTTGCGTTCTTGGTATAAATGCAATAAGAGTTTTGTATTTTGGTTGTTCCAGTAAAAATTTTCTTTGTTAGCATCTGCAAATAAAAGAACAATAAGTATTTTAGTAGTTATTTCAATAATTTATTTAAAAAAAAAACATGTATTGTAAAGAGTTAAAACTTTTAGCATTAATATGATAAAAAATTAAGTGGCTGAAGGGTCAAAGCATATAACATGGTGTAACCATATATGACAGTCATAGACGTAAGTAAAACGCAAGCTTTGGCATATTCTTTGACAGAATATTCCAAAACTTGTACGCTACTTACGTCTACGACTATATGGTCGGTATTCATAATCAGATCTTATTTCAAGACAGTCTTAAGTAATATCTTAAGATGCTAATATGGCTCTGTGATTGGTTAATGATATCTTAAAATTGTACTTAAGATGATCTTAAATATAAGAATCGACTATTATGAATACCGGCCTATGACTGTTATGTGCTAAATCCTGAAGGAGAATGGAAAAGCTGGGAACATTTCGAAACATTTGAAAATACTTATATTTCATTATAATAACAGCAAATAATATATTACCTGTTGCTTCATTTTCCGTCGTTGCTACAGCAGTCTCTTCACTGACTTGTGTATGACAATCATTGAAAAAGATCTCCATTAAATTTGGATCTGCAATAAAGCAAATTTAAAAATCAAATACAATTTATACGATTATATTACTTGCATTTTAAGGTATGTTCCATTATTATTGGAAGTACTGAAAATTAATACGTTTACATTACGTATACTATAGATTTTTAAGTACTGCCAGTAATAACAGAATAAAAAATAAATATTTTTCCTAATAATTCCAGTGTTTCATGCAAATATATTACAAAAAGAGAGGTTAGTTAAAATTATAAGGTTATAAAAAATTATAAATTAGGTATAACTCTTTTATTCTTAACTTACCTGATGCAAGACGGTTATGAAAATCTGCATTTTCTATTACACGGTATAATTTATTCTTATATTCGTATATTTTTTCAATAACCTCTCCTTTTTCACTACAAGTCGCCATGATGTTGATCGGTAACACTTTCCGCTCAGTAGCGAGGTAGCATAAGTAAAAACCGCTACTAAATATGGCGTCCGCTCCCTCAACTTGTTGGCATGTAGCGACTGAGCGGAACGTCATTCAGCGGAAAATCTAGTAATGTTGTCCAACTGTTGAGTCCGCTGAATGCAGCCAATGTTCTTTTGTAGACGCCATATTGTATAAAGTGCTGAAACGGAATGACGTCCAAGCGGCAAGTTTTGATGTGATCCGTGCGTATCATGCATGAGTCGGGAAGCATCGAAAATCACGCGATACACGACGACGCTGCTTGAAATGCTCATTTATCACTTATCGCTGGCAATGCTGGCATGAGCTGTCAGCTGTCACTGTCGTAATGCGAATTCGTGAGGTTATGATCACGATGAGGGACGCTTGCCGCCGAAGCGGCTTTAACTCCGCTGGGATAACTGTAAACAAGATTCTGTACTTAGGTTCGGCATTGTTACTGACGAATCTTTGCGTAGCCGTTAACGATGGCGTCGCCGATGCCGTCAAGTGCCAGTTCGGCAAACCGACGCGTAAACAGGTGTTAGCGGAACCCCTAAACGGCATGTGCCTGAGAGATGTTGTGTCGCACCTATCGAAGACGCTGCGATCCGTCGTCGACGAAGAGCTCGGCGCTTCCTCGTTCCAGGAGATGATTGATAAAATGGAATTCGTGGATGTCTCCAGTAATTTGGATGCAAAACTAAGTGCCTTAGTTGACAAATTTAACAATAAACTGATGTCGCACATTGACGTCTTTGAGCAAGTCCACGAAGTCGTATATCGCTTACTGACACACAAACCGTTCCCTGTCATTTATTCTAGTCGAATAGTCGAATACGATATGATGGAGATGAACAGAGTTTCAGATATATGCACCGATATCATGAAAGGTATCTATTATCAGAAAGATGTAATTTTTATGCTTTATCTACGTTGCGTTCCAGAATCACATTAACGCTTGAGTGTCGTTCTATCTTTGTTACGTACAGAAAGTTGAACAAGGACAGAATACGCTTATAGCGCTGAGAGCATGGTTCTGCAACGCAGCCCTATATGATATGATATATTATTGAGTTTGTTTGCAGAACTTACAACACAGCTAAGAGATCAAGAGTGGAAGAACATGCATATACTGCTAATAAACGAACCAGATATAATGTGTGGGCCACCGATATTGACTCACAATGTCGGACCTCTTTTATTATCCCAGTACTGTTCTGAAAAAATGTCATTCTACTTTTGGAACATGGCACATTCATGTCTGAATCAGAGCTAGCTTTGGTTCAAGTAACAGCCAAAACTATTATAGATATGCTTTCTGAAATGGATAATATTGCTGTTGTGGGCCTTGCCAATACTGCTCCGCTGCTTTGTAAAGATAGCTTGTTAAAGGCGACAGATATTAATAAGTTTCAATTAACCCGTTATATCGATAGTTTAAGTAGAACAGGTAATTAGAAATTAGTAAGTAGATTTCTTCTTTTAGATTTTTTAATCACAGTATCACGATTTGTTACCTTTTATTCAATTATATTCAGTCCATCTACTTTATTTAAATTTTTATTTTTGTTACTGTTTCTGTTAATGAAACGCAGCGAGATAACAGACTCGGGAACCTAATCTAGGGCCACATTCCGTAACGCGCATATGCGCGCATTTATCTATAGTATACGTGACGTTTACTATTGTTCATGCGCGCATCATGCGAGAAACGGAACGCACCCTAGATTTTTTATTTAACGAGCAATTCTAACACTAACCTATCCACTTTATTATATATATTGTTTAAAAAATATATGCTAACTTCACATTTTTAATTTTCTTTCAGATTCGAATGAGGTGACAAAGATTGATTTTAAAAAATTAACACAAAATCTAACTGGTGAAGTGCTTATTATGCATTTGACTAATAAATTACAAAATATATCAAATGTACAAAGAATTTTTGAAATAATTTCGGAAAAGTTCAAGGCTTACCTCAAAACTGTTATTGTTACAAGTAAGCTAATTTCTTTACTTTACTTTAATCATGTGAGAAATATTTTTATATCTTAATTTATTTTTAGACCAGCAACCGTCCACTGTTATTAAAAAATTAAGCAATGACAGTATTGTAATTTTTCCAATGCAAAATGTTCTTGGATATGAGATAGGAAAACTATTTTCTTGTTTGCAATGCCCTGATTACCATAAGAAAGCTTATCATGTCTCAGATCCATATATTGAGCCATATAGCAAGACAATGACAGTATCTGTCGGGCAAGTCACAAAAACTGCGTTAATATCCTTAGAGATAAAATTACGTGATTTCCTTGACGACATAACATATTTTAATGTTGGTCCAAGCGTATATGCTATATTTTTCGATAGCAAAGGAGTGGTTTGGATGCATAAAAATTTTCCCAGGATTGAGACAATAGTTGAGCAACCACTTAAGGTACACTTGCAAGACATTGAAAATATAGATAGTCAAACAGTATTGAAAATGATAAATGAGAAGAAAGGAATCATGGATGTAAGGACAAAGCTGGGCGAGCAGGTAAGATAATATATCCATAAATATTTGAAAAGATGTAGGGCAAGTTGTCCCAACCTGTAGGTAAACTAACTAATAGTTAAATCATATATGTGTGTCTTTGTTTTTTCTTCAAATTAAACAAAAATAGACATATGATTTAATTATTAGTTAGGTTACCAATATGTTGGAACAACCGGCCCGTAAATAAAATACATTAAAAATATTTTCTTTTAACATACATTATATACAATATAGAAGCGGTATAGATGGAAACACTTAATTTTTTATGACTTGATAATATGCCTGGTATCAACGACTGAAGAGGGAATATCGCCTGTAGCGAGAATTGTGCCTCCTCTGCCGGCAAATATATTACATCATCGTCTCGATCTTATGCTTCAAACTGTCGTTGACAAAGATACACTTTGTATTTACAGAAACAAGATTATAACTTTATGTAAGAAAATAAAATTTAGTAACTATTTATATATATAAAATTTGTAAATATTAAAATACTTTTCTTTTTTTTTAGCAACCGGTGTATTTTATCTATCACCATGGTGCTTTCAGTCTCCAATGGAACAATTGAAATTACTGGAAACAGGTTCAGCCGTGAACGTACAAAGTTATATGGCATATATAAAGATGTAACAGGTCTTTTAGCTAATCCCGGTCTACATCCGTCCGTAAACCAGACGTAGCAATGCTAGCACAAGTTTTAGAACATTTCAAAAAGCAGCACGTTGAGAGTTCGTTAAATAAATTTATAATAAGAAGGTGATTACAATTTCATACATAATTTTTTATCAATGGCTTATAAACTAATATCTTTACATTTTATTTTATTTTTTCATTCTAGATACATTGCTAGTACGGTCAGTGGAGTATTAGAAATATTTCCAGGGATGATATTAGATTCTGGTTTTGATCCCAAAAGGCGAATGTGGTATGGGAAAGCACTGGAACAATTCGATAAGATAATCTTAACACCACCTTACTTAGATGCAGGTGGATCAGGCTATGTAGTTACTCTAAGTCAAACTGTAAAATATTCTGTCAAGACTAATGGAAGCACAAATTATGCGACTGCTATCATGTCTATGGATGTTACAATGAGTTACATCATGAGATTGTTACTGGAAATGTTTCCGTTCTGTCATGACGCAACTGTAAAGTGTTTCCTGATGGATGATAAAGGCTATTTGGTATCACATCCAAAGCTGTTGGAAGCGACAGACAAGATAGAGCAACAACATTTAACGCACAAGGAGCTCTTAGTAGCCAACGACATATTGAATCATGGATCGTTCGTGAAAAAAAAATCATGTGCTAGCCACTTAGATGGCACTGTGCAAAGGTACTATCAGTTTAACACATCGCTCGACGAGGTGCTCACTAATATAGCGCATGGTGAGCACTGTGTTAAATATCAGGTAGCTGCTGTACCGGGTACCAATGTATTCCTTGGTGTTGTCAATATGACAACTCAGTGTAATTTACTTAGAGCTTTTTGTCCGTGCAGCACGGTAAGCCCACAATTTATTGCACTTTTTTGTTCTAAGATATTTTTAAGTTTACTACGTGATATATTGTATTTGTTTATTGAATATTACAGATGGATCATTCGTGCTTGAATTGCAAAAGTATGGAACAAACTGGTTGTGAGTGTCCTTGCGAATGCTCCTTGTATTCTTCTGGCTGTACACAACAAAATATTGATAATCTGGATCCTTGTCCGCCTATGTATGAGCAAGGATCGAGTTTACAAACTCCGTGGATAGAGCCGATGAATTTAAAATCATGCCCATCTATCAATTGCAAATCATATACGACAGAGAGTGACTGTTTGGGTGTCGCGGATTGTCAGTGGTGTCATGTCGACACTGATGGAGAGATTCCTTTGCAGCAACCGTTTTGCTCTGATATGTCCGTATGTTTTAAAGGAATTTTTGGGTCTTTGATACCTTACAGTGACGGCACTTACAGTAAGTCCGTCTTTTTTTTTTTCCACATTTTTGTTCATTTCTATTAACCATTAGATAACAAAATTATACCTTTCCAGATTCACAATCGACAGATGAGATCACAGTACGAGAGTGGCCATCAGTTGGACCGGTAGCTGGTGGAATTCTTGCACTGTTCTTGATTTTAGGTGTTATTCTGTTCTGCTACAGACTCCGATCAGTGCACTCGAATCTGGAGCATCAGTGTTTGCATCTCCAAATCTCGCCCGATACATTGCGTATGACGCATATCGAGGGCGATCCGGAACCGGCAGAATTGGATCAGACCAAAAATAATTTGGATTGTCTCGTGAGAGACAGTGTTGCACCTATATCACCGTACAGAGTTTCCACCAATTATAGAAGGCCACCTGGTGGGGACAGTGATCATGGGTACAGCACAATGACGCCTCATGATGATTCCGAACAGCAGACATTCGCCTCCGAACCCCTATTAACCATCGACAATAACATCGAATTGGATTTGACTAAAGAATCCGACATCGGAATGCCTTCCCCTACGACATATTTGGGATCGCCACATCATGTTTTGGCACCCGTAACTGTCCATCGCGATATGGAAACGAATTACTGTTGACTGAATGAAACTGAATTCAATGCTATTTATTTAAAAGAGTAAGACAAACGTAATTTCCTCGAAACATTGTGGTAAGAAATCATTACAGTTGCTCTTTTTTCGCAGATATAATCTCAGGACATAAGAGTTAAATGGTAAGTATCTAATACGTGTAGTGATTTACTTTATTTGCGATTTTCGATGCGGAAAACGTATTATTTTACGAGACTGTTAATATTATTTTTATTAATCTCGAGAGACGAAAGCATGAATCTTTGATTGTGCTTGAAAATGTACGTGATTTTTATAAACTGTATATGAATACTAAAACTTTCCATACAAGTGCTATAAGAACGTTTGATAAAATACTGAACGTTTGATAAAGATTTCTGAAAAAAGTACTAAAAATGGTAGTGCAAGTTTCATGACATAATTCAGATGGCTGCTATATTGTGAGCGAGGAACTTAAAGTACGATTTTATAAATAGATTAAACAACAGCGAATTTTTATAAGTCTAATTATATAGGTCGAGCAATTAAAAAATGTAAAAGTATGCTATTTTAGAAAAGTAATAAGTACAGCTTGCCAAGTAATATCTTGATGTGTGTGTGCGTAACAAAATTAGACATTAATAGTACATTCGGGGATATACAAATATATATATAGTGCTACACATTCATATAGGATATATCATGATAAGTGAGACACTTGAGAAAAGAGAATTCAGTACTACAAAGCAATTGACATATTATGTTACATCTTGTATATAAATTAAGAAATTTAAATTTTATAGTTATTATTAAGTATAAAAAATTAATGATAATATGAAATATTTATATTTAGTAATGACAGCTTCCACTTTGGACAAATTAATTTTAACTCATCTGAAATACTGCCATCACATGTTCCATGATTAAATCACGATTGAAGATTCTATTAATGGTTGATAACGTGAAAGAGAGAGAGAGAGAGAGAGAGAGAAATTTGTTTGTTTTTTGACTTTTTTAATGGTGTATAATAAGACTGCCGGCGGTTTATTATTCCATGACTCTTATTTTTAGAAACATCAATCCTTTTTCTTTTTTTTTTCTACATTTATACAGTGTACTTATTATCATGATTTACATAAATAACAATGCCAAAACGTTAAAAATATAAATTGTGCAAAATAATTTTAGAAAACTGTACATATAGAATCTATAGTGTAGGTACTATTTTACATATATATAATTGTTACTTTTTATTATATCTCTATTCTTATACGAGTATATTTAAGTATTTCTCTTAAAGCGACATCGCGTAATTTTATCAATGCAAAAAAATCTTCGCGATGAAAATAATGAAACAAGAAAAGAGGAATCTGGAATGTGTCAATGAGATAACATATAAATTCGTCTTATCGATACGAGGCTAATGACATAAAACAAATGTTATTTTAATGTTTAAAAATTAATATTTTTATATAGAAACATTATTAAAAGCAAATATGCAGTTGCGATGAAAACAAATTACATTATTATTGTAGTTTATAGTACAAGCTTTTCTATGAAAGTATTATATAAAGTTTTACAATGAACATATTTTATTGACACAATACAATACACTACACTTTCATTTATGCGTATCTCGCGCGATACGTAGGGGGAATCCGGAAGAGTTGAACCACGTTTTACTTGAAGGTCCATAAAATTTAGTGTAATTGATATATAGATTTTTTATTCATGTCAAAGTAAAACCTTATTATATGGCTACAATTTGTGAAATTTGTAAGTGTTAATTAATTTAAAGAAAAAACGAGATTTGGTTCATCTCTCCAAGGTGTGGGAGACATGATCCACCCGTATAGGGAGATTTGACCATACCCTATAAACCCAGAAAAAATAATAGAAATATATTTAGGCCGGTATTCGCATAGTCGAATCTTATATTTAAAGCCGTCTTAGGTACGATCTTAATCCTTTGTAACTCATGTTATCAAAAATAAAAAATATGATAACTATTTTAAATTGATTTATAACAGATAAATTTATGATTTAGAATGTTGATGGAAACTTTGCCGGTTTGTAACAGTAATGTCACCAGGAGTTACAAAGGGTTAAGATGTTATGAACCAAGCACAGAGCCGTATTTGCATCTTAAGGCATTACTTAAGACGGTCTTAAGATAAGAACCGACTATGAATACCAGCCTTAGACTTCAGTTTATATTAAGAACTCACAAATTTAGACATTAAAATCACATCTCTAATGTTTTAATTGAGCTTTTTGAACAAAATTAACAAAAAATAGAAACTGAACTAAATATCTATATGCCTTCACATGGTTTTCATTAATTTTCATAACAAATAATAATAATAACCAAAAAGAACTTCTAAAACATTTAAATTAACTAAAAATAATCATTTTGAGATCAATTATTCATAAACTAAATAGAAATTCTTGAAATAATAACAAAAAATCTTTGTATTGACTTCCTTCGGCTTCTATTTTTTTCAGTTTGTTTCCGTCCCTCATCTGCGTAATGTAATTCTATTTACATCGTACTTGATTGCAACTTTTCTTATATCATGCCTCTTCCAATATCTTCTAACGCATTTTTCAACGCCTGCTCACTGAATTGGTGTCGAGTAGTACCCTCTTTTGGTTTGTATCGAATGGCATCTTGCCGTTGAGAATTAAAAAAAAGTTGACTTTTTTTTAGAATAATAGAAATCTTTATGGGTAAAAGAGGGGACACAGTTGAGCCACTGACCGGACAGTTGACTCACTGATCTCCATTTCGGGTGGTTCAAATCTCCTACCTGGTACCATCTTGACTTTGATAGTTTTGCAGAAAAAATAAAAATAATAGGATAAAAACACTAACACTACCTCAAACTACGATAATATATGGTGTAAATAACGTATAATGTTTTTACAAACCTTGATATATAAAAGTATGATGATAAAATAAACAAAAATAAAATATTTTTTTTATTCCAAGCACGTTAAAACACGTTTGTCTCACTCATAGCCGAAACACACTGCCGAGCACCATGTTGTCACGTGACATAGTAGCTGCCGATTACCTGTACATCGCGGTTTGACAACTACGCGCTTCACGCCAAATTTAAACGAGATATTTGAAATGGTTCAACTATCCCGTATGATCCAGTCTCCCGTAGACTCCCCCTATACTTTAACAAAGTAACATGAATAGACTTTTCATTTCTTACAGTTTTCAGTTAAAAAGAGCGGCAAAATATAGAAAATATTAAGATGTGATTTGTACCAAGCCTGCACAACTTGCTGGTCCACCAGGCAGCAAGTCGGTACGTGTCAGTAACTAGAGTTAAATTAATACCCTAACACACCTGTTGCTCTATGTATCATCGATGGTATGCGACGTTTCCATGAGAAGAGAAAATGGGCCCCAAGGACGTTGTCTAATCAGCAAGTTGTGCAGGTCTGATTTGTGCCAACAATGGCGATGACGAACTTACGTGGGATATGCGTACACCGTTTTGACTTGTACTTACACAGAAAGCTAACGTCCGTTGATGTATTGTTATTGCTAAGAATGCAATGTTTTATATTGATTTTTTTTTTAAGATGCATGCGTACAAAATTTGTGCCGAGCGAGATTTTATACATTGTATCAGTATTTTTTACTATTAAAATCTGCATTTTATTATTATATGAGAAATACATTATTGCCTTGCATCCCTTTCTGCGCAACGTAATGAAAATACTGTGAAACTACAAAAAGGGAGATATGTGGAGGGTGTTGCGTCTTTCGCAAACGCAAAATGAATATAATGAGATATTTTTATTATATTATTTTTCCTTATAAGTAGTTCGATACGAGGTACATTGATGATCAAGAGTATTAAGATGACTAAGGTATAAAGTCCGGATTCTTTCTTAAGATTACAAAACCTTCCATGATCGGTGTCAATGGTACGTACTCCTCGGTAGCGAGTTCGGCTCTCTCGCCATATGCCAGCAACACCGGGGTGGTGTGCGTTTGAAAGCCTGTGATGGTCTTCGGTTTGCCCGCTTGGCCGACGGTATCGACGGCAAGTCCGACTCTTACCGGCACGGCCAGTGGATTCAGATCTTCATCGAATGTCACCAGCATTCTGGGTTGCATTGCAGCAGCCAGCGTGTACAAGAGGTAATGGGAACGTCCAAGAATAACTGAAATGTTATAACATATATTACGTTAATAAGGACATGTCATACTTAGTGTTTTTTTTTTGTTTGGTGGATGAAAATTTAGTAAAGAGTCATACGATTGATCAATCGTAGAAATGTAAGAAAATAGAATCAAAATTCTCCTTTGTCATAGGATAGTCATGAATCTCTGCAAATTGATTACCTTGTTATAATCATAATAAAATAAGACTCTTCATAACAAGAATAGCTTGCAAGAACTGAAATGGAAACCGAGAAACGTATCTTTGCATCTATTGCATCTTTGCATCTCTGTATCGAGAATATATACTCACTGTTTTTTACGTCCAAGAAACCGATCAACGTTGACAGAAGACCAGCAAGAGCAACGGGACTAAGCAGCTGTCTATCGCTGTGATAAGGTGATAGGGTGAGCGTGCCCTTGCCTAAATGCGTCAAACCTTGTGCGATACGCACCATGAAGAGGTTGTTGGGATCCTTCGCATGAAACTGAGCTAGCTGCCGCAACATAGCGGCCAGTCGCGCGTTATTCGTACCGGCACCAACCAAACCCATGGCGAATATCGCGTTGTGCGCTACCTCGGGATCGCTGTCGTGCGAGAATTTGGACAACGTATCCAAGATGTTCAGCTTCGGATTCGATACCGATATGAGACCTAGAGCGAGTGGCACCGAGCGACGAATCACGGGCTCGCAATAACGCAGCAGGTGGCCAAAGGTCCTGTAAGCCATCTCGGCGCCGATCTCCTCTCCCATGGCGATCAAAGCAATGCCAAGAACGGCGACAGCCTGCCTCGAACTGAAATCCTTCACCTTCTCCTCCTTCTTCTCCTCTTTCTTATCTTTGTCTTTACGCTCGCTCTTTTCCTCCTTTTCGTTGCTCGACTCATAATGCTCCGAACAGATGTGCAGCAAGCGCTGGATCTTGAGGACATTTCCTGTGCCGGCATATGCGCACACCTCCACCAGTGTTGTCGACATCGACTTAAATGGCTCGTGAACGACCTCTAAAGCCGCTATGATCGCTTCTGCCGCTTCCTGCTTACCCAAGAAGCACAGCCCCAAACCGAGCGCTAAAAACCGCGCGTATGTATCTTTAAGATCGGATTCCGACTTATCCATCAGCGTATGCATAATCGCCGTGGTGACGTAAGCGTTGCAGGAACCGGCGGCAACCATTCCTAATGCCAAACCAGTCATACCTAACACCTCCCAGCTCGACTTGGTGTCACTGAGAACAGGCGTTAGCAAGCCCAGCACGCCTTCTCTGTTAGAGCCGGCATACGCAATACCGAGGCCGACAATGGCGCCGATACGCATAGTGTTACTGCTATGTAAAACGTAATCAGAGAGCAGAGCCAAAGCAGGATCGCATTCATTTCTTACGCCGCAATTGACGATTCCGCAGGCCAACAAGGCGCCGGACTTGATATAGTCCTCCGACGAATAAAGATATTTATCAATCGGTGTCAGGCCGCCATCGACGTCCCACAGTAGGATCAGACCTAGGGATGCCGTCGCACTCAACATGCCGTGCTCCTTGTTTTTGTAGAGCCACTTGTTACCATCTTCAATCAACAACTTGTCGTGGCCAAATGCGGCATTTACAAAACCGTTGACGAAGCTGGCCGCAAGATTTTGTCGTGCCGAATCAACCTGGCCTCCGCCGAATGGCGGTCGCGAGTTTTCTAGATGAGATTTGTAGACATCCTCAGGTGTCTTTGGCTCCATTATGTCCAATTCACGTGCCAAGTTCAAAAAGTGATTGTTCAGGTGCGAGTTGGACATTATCTCGAACAGATCATCGTCCTCTATTGTAGCTTCGTGTAGCTCTAAGAAGATTTGCTGGCGACCCAGCATGAAGGCCAATTGCTTTTGCACAGAACTAAAAAACATACATAAAAGTTTTAGCCTTCTGCTTGGAAAATGTCATTTTAAAAATGTAACAGGGAAGGCTCAGAATTGAACTCCCTCCAATTTTGATGAAACTTGACAGGATTATAGAGAAAATTTCCCTGAATGTAATAACATTTTTATTTGGATACAGACGGTCAACCGTTTTCGAGATATTTTATTAATAAATTTAATGGCGTCTTTAGAGTAGAGGGAGTAGAGTTTATTAGGATACTCAAAAACAAATATTTGTGACGTAGTGGACATGCCTCATAATTATTTTATCTATACGTTAATTTATATCATGACTATTTATACGATAATTTATATAATATAAGTCTTTTATATTAAAATAATTTATTTTTTATATCAACAATAAATTACTTTTATCATAAAATATTTTATATAAAAAGAAATTAATTGATTGTAAGATTTGAACTCGAATCTACAAATTATGCATATCCATAAATACTTCTATGAAAATGAGTACCTACCCCAATAAACTCTAAAGAGGCCACTAAATTTATTAATAAAATATCTCGGAAACGATTGACCATCAATATCCAAATAAGGATACTATTACATTTGGGGGAACTTTTTCTGTAATCCTGCCAAGTTTCATCAAAATCAGCGGAGTTCAGTTCTGAGCCTTCTCTTATTAGTATTAAAAAAAAAAAAAAAAAAAAACACGAGTTATTAAATTTATAAATAAAAAGTTCAAAAAATTATACTTACAGATCTCGACAGTTTGTGAAGATTGATTCGATTAGTGGTAAATCGTTCAGTTGCATCGCTAGCCTGATCGCTTGCGGATACTGCCCGAATTTCCGATATAATTTGCAGGCGACATGAAGAAGGGCGCTGTTCTCTGGGTCGGCCACGTACGATACGCAACTGGTAAGATAGAGACATACTCGCTGATACGCACTTTCATCGACGTACTGTTCCAGTAAATCCAACCTCTCGATTTCCATCAGGAGGTCGCATGCTTCCGTTTCTGCATTATGTGCCATGTTGTAGGGTACAATTTCATGCACCAGAGCGATCAATTCCTTATTCGTCGCTTCAACATTGTCGCCTGTAACCTCGTCCCATTCTCCTGCTAGTTCTCCCGACAAATGTCTAACGTATTCATGTCCCCATTCACCGATTGCCAATGCCGAGCCCGTGAGCCTATATTTTAAGCACTCTCGGCCCTCACCCATAGTCATTGACAGAACCGAAATAATGTCCGAACATAATTCCTTACATTTAACAATGGTCATCTTTTCATGTATGTTTTTCATAGTATCATAGTGAGGTCGCATAAATTTCAGTGGCTTCGGAACACTCGTCATTGATGTTGTTGATGCACGAATATGGGAACGCAAGGATTCCAAGGCAGGATAATGTAGTTTGGTATTGGCATCCTGTAGGCGCTCCACAAGCATAGTTAATTCCTCCTGTAGAAGCTTGTCTTCTTCTGACTGAAGGACAAAAGCCATTTCACATTTTTCATATATTAAGATATTTATTATTATCTTAATATACTTAGGGAGTTTTCTAGCAAGCGACACAAGTCGACACAAACGTCGTTCTATCTTTCTTTTTTGGCAACGAATAACAAAGACAAAACGACACTTGTGTCGACTTGTGTTGCTTGCTGGAAAGCAACACAAGTCGACACAAAGCTCCCTTAATATACTTAATTGATATATTTATGTTGACCATCATTCTTTACTTGGCTTCGACTTTTTAAAATAAGGAATAATTATTGGAAAAAAAAACTAAAAGGATTGTAAGGACAGCGAACCATATGACATTTATAAAACTTATTTAGAAGTCATATACTTAAATTTAATATAAATTACGAGAACATTGAATTAACGGTTTTATTTACACACTGACGCAGGAATTGTAAATACAAATTTAATTAAATTAAAATATCCCTTTTTAATGACAATACGACTACAGTATCAATATCTGACACAGGTTACTTTCTCACCAGTTCATTTTTATCATCTTCTTTGCCATTCTTCATCTCTTTGATCGGTTTTGTTTCCGTTTTCGTGCTCTCCGGCATTTTACTCACTTATTTTTTAAACGAATATACGAAACAAACACTCGACTTCTTCCTCAATTGTAGCCACAGTTTGAGATTTGAGGTTAAGATGAGTAATCAAGAGGTTTTGCGAGTCACCATCATGGATGCACTATATAGAACGGCGACCATGTAGCTGTAGCCTGTAGCAGGCCGCGTTCAGCAAAAACAACTGTTGAGTGTCGTATGTCGTCTTATCAACACGCTACGTTGATTTGTTGGATCTAAAAGTAAGAGCCAATCACGTTCGATTGCTACTGAGCGGTTTGTTCTGCTGGGTCCTGGGTCATGTTCCAAAACTCACTCTATAGTTAACTAAAATGCTATAGTGTACGTGACGTAAACTATAGATTTTAGTTACCCAGAGTGAGTTTTGGAACATGACCCTTAACGCGCCCTTATACACGAGGTTTGTTCGCGTCGCATGCCCCACCATGCTCCTAATCACTCCAACGCACTCCAAAAACTCATCTGCTCCAATCGCCGCCTTTTATCCGTGATCCAAGTGCTCTTGGTGTTTATTGGAGTATGCGACGCGAACAAACCTACGGTTTCCGATAGGTTGAAATGGGACTCAATTGAACATTCGTCATTCGTCGACGTTCGTCAATTTCCGTTACCGTTCGTCACAGGGAGTGTCTGGCGATCACTGGCGATGTAGCGTCGCGTTCGTGATTTGATGCTCGTGCTTTTATTTAACGTAGTTTTTTATTTTATTACTTGTTTCCGAAAGCTTCACTCACCATATAAGATCCAGTACATTTAAGTGAATACCACTTCGTTATCTGCGTTTCATAGCAAATGACAAAATCGAGTTATTGCACGCCGAAAATGTGTGGGCGAGACAGCACGAATTAACAAGGTGGTCATCTACAGGGAGTGTCTCCTGAGAGCTGTGTGTTTTGTCACTGCTGTTGTATTTTCTGAAGTTACATTTCCAATGTTGTAATATTTACAATCAAGATTAACAATAATACTGTAATCTTGTGAAAATTGTAAGATGCCCGTTATATGATTACAAGATGTTCGGAATGATGTCACGTTTATTAATCATCGCGGTGTTCTCGCTAAGCATCTCGCTTCCCGCGTTTGCACAAAACATTCTATATGGGGAACAAGCCTTTGCGCCTCTGCAGTGCCCCCAGCATTGGGTACGATTCCAAGAATCGTGTTATCGTTTTATCAAGAGCCCGTTGAGACCGCGGGAGGATGCGCGCAGAAATTGCCAAGCATTCCAAAGCGATCTGCTCGCTATTAATTCAATGGAGGAGCACGGGTTTGTGCTCTATCAATTGTTGTGGCAGGATCCGCAACACCGCAGATGGTATACCGGAATGAAGCTCCAGAGCGGCCTGTGGATAAACGAGGCCGACAGTACGACTTTGATAAACATGGACAACGCCTTTCTGCCCGAGCCTAATGACAATGTACTGGGAAGGGATTACTTAGCGTATTCTTACTCCAATAATCTCCAGCGTTGGGGACTGGAGAAAGTCACTGGCAGAGAAGAGCTGTTGTACATCTGCGAAGCGCTTATAGTCACTCTTCACAACTTGGTGGACGATGATCGTACTTATCAATATGGAATTGACATTGACAATCCCCTTCAAATACCGAGAGGACCATATTTTATAAAGCAGCCTGCGAGCAAGGTATTTGACGTGTCGAAAAGGAGAATAAGCAACGATGTCTCGCTGAGCTGTTTGGCGGGAGGCTATCCTACTCCTACTTACGAATGGTTTAAGGAGGATTATGAAAACGATCGACTTGTCGCAACAAAAATAAATCCTCTTTTAAATAGCAGATATACCGTGAGCGGTGGAACATTAATAATTTACGAACCAGAACAAGTAAAGATCTCTTTAATTTCTTTTTCAAATATTATATTAGAAAATATTGTTATATTAGAAACTTCTATTGATTTATTATTTATTCTTTACAGACAAAAGATCGTGGTTCGTATCATTGCAAAGCAACCAACAAATTTGGCACAATTATCTCCGAGAGCGTTGAACTGTCGTTTGGATACATCTTGGAGTTTAATTTAAAACGTTCCGAGGAACGCGGAGATAATCACTGGGGTAAAGCAGTTTACTGCGATCCCCCACAACATTTTCCAGGTGTTAAATATTATTGGGCGCGCGACTACTTCCCCAATTTTGTTGAAGAGGATAAACGTGTATTTGTCTCGCATGATGGAGCGCTTTACTTCTCTGCATTGGAGACAATCGATCGAGGAAACTATTCGTGCAATGTTCAAAGCGTTGCATCCGATACCGGACGTAATGGGCCGTTCTTTCCGTTAAGGGTGGATATGCACTGTAATTATTTCGGATTGTCTTTTGAGCATTGGTTTAAACAACAGAATAGAAAATAATGGACTAATAAACGTAATAATAACTTTCTAAATTTTTCAGCCTCCTTCCAACAGTTGAAATTCCCTAATAATTTTCCAAAAGCGTTCCCGGAAGCACCAGTAGCCGGAGAAGAAGTTCGTCTGGAATGCATTGCGTTCGGATAGTGAGTTTATTCGCGATATTTTACTTTATATATATGTAAAAATATATAGATCTTGTAACTATAATAAACAATGTATTTCCGCAGCCCTGTTCCCTCGTACAATTGGACGAGAAGAGGTTCCGTTTTGCCACGTGGATCATACACGTCAAGTTACAATCGAGTATTGATAATACCACATGTACGCGTGGAAGATCAAGGCGAATATGTTTGCCGAGTGCATAACGACAGATTATCCATCGAAAATTCCGTGCAACTGACCATACAAGCGGCGCCTAATTTCACCATTCCTTTAGTCGACAAGCACATGGATAACCGGGCGGATTTAACTTGGACCTGTGAAGCATTCGGCATACCAGACGTCACTTACAGTTGGTTTAGAAACGGAGAACTCTTGGACATGTATACTCTACCGCCTGAAGATAGGGATCGTTATACTATACAAGATAATGTACTAAATATACGACATTTGGAGCCTGAAAGGGATCAGGCTATGTATCAATGCCGCGCGAAGAATCAATTGAAAACGACGTACTCATCGGCTCAACTTAGGGTCTTGTGTGAGTATATCTCTTTTAAATCTAATTTCGTAGTGATGAAAATAACAGATCATTATTTTCGTCGCGTTATTGCATAATTGTGTAAGGCGTTATTATATAATTCTTTGATATATTCCAGCGTTGAAACCGTCCTTCAAGAAACGGCCTATGGAATCCGAGACATATGCGGCAGAAGGAGGTAACGTCACAATTGTATGCAAACCTGAAGCTGCGCCCAGGCCGAAATTTGTTTGGAAGAAAGATGGGAACGTGATCGGATCCGGTGGCAGACGAAGAATTCTAGAAACTGGAAATCTTATTATCAGTCCAGTATCGCGAGACGACGAAGGAACGTATGTGTGTACAGCGACAAATCAGTACGGCAGCGATGAAACTCGCGGACGACTGATCGTACTACGTAAGTCAATCATTTGACGCTCAAGGAAATCCTGAATTCACAAAGATATTTATGCAAAAAGATGTTAACAGAATATATTAAATATCAGTTATCACGTATGCTTTTGATATTTATCGTTTATGTATACTGAAAATATCATGAAAATTTGGAATTTTTATATAGATAACAATTGATTTTGACATAACAGCTAATTATATTATTCAGGTGGACCACAATTTATTCAAAGACTGCCGCCACTGATACTTCTGAGCTATAATTCTAATCTGACATTGCGCTGTGTGGCCCAAACAGACGAAATGTTGGACGTAGCGTATATTTGGACGCATAATGGTATGCGTATCCGTAATAAAGACTTACAGAATAATCCACGATTACATATCGGTGGCGAATATCTGGATATTATAAATGCCACATTCACTGAAGCCGGCGAGTACGAATGTATCTTGAGAAGCGCTGTTGGCGAAATATCAAGCAAGCTTAATCTGATCGTGCAGGGACCACCAGGACCACCTGGTGGAGTGCAGGTTGTAAATATCGTCAAAACTTCAGCCACATTACGGTGGACCGACGGTGCCTTGAACGGCAAACAGATAACTATGTACACAATCAGCGCGCGAACAAATTGGAATCGCACATGGTTTCCTCTTGTAGAAAGTAAGTTTGGTCTTTGATAATCATGATTTCGACAATTAGTACTTAATTATGATTTCTTCGATTCTACGATTTCAAATTAAATGTTCGAAAGCGTTTCTTTGCTGTATCTATTTTCTGTGTAGCTTTACCTCACACGTATATAATTGCTTTTAGATATTACGGCTGTCGAGATGGATAGATATAACGGTCGAAAAGAGGCATACCTAGAGAACGTTCTAGATCCGTATTCCACGTACGAGTTCCGCGTGCTTGCCTTTAATGAATTCGGTTACGGCCCGCCATCAACTCCCTCACCTCAATACAGCACTCCGTCCGACAAACCTATGAAAACACCGTCGAATATTAGCGGTGGCGGAGGAAAAATCGGGGATCTCACAATTACATGGGATCCTCTCAGTCCGTCCGATCAGAACGGCCCTGGAATCTATTATAAGATATTCTGGCGTCGCAAAGGATACGACACGGAGTTTCAGTCGTTATCTTTGAAGGAATACGGCAATGTCGGTAGCAGTGTCGTATCGATCCAGCCGAAGTATTATTACACGGAATACGAAGTGAGAGTACAAGCGATTAATGCAATGGGCGAAGGCCCGATATCTGAAATTGTAACGGTGTACAGCGCGGAGGACATGCCGCAGGTTGCGCCGCAACAAGTGTACGCCTTGAGCTATAACAGCACCAGCTTAAACGTCAGCTGGCTACCGATCGAGCAGACTCGCGAGCGAGTGCGAGGCAAATTGATCGGTCACAGGATTAAGTACTGGAAAGAGAGTAATCGCGAGGAGGATGCTACTTATTACTTGTCGCGTACCACTCGTCCTTGGTCTCTAGTCGTTGGATTGCAGCCAGATACATATTATTACGTAAAGGTAAAGCTGAAAAAGTCTTATTTGTATTTTTATATGAACATCCACTAAGAATGTACTTGAAAAATCCAATTTCAAAGTCAATTGTTTGAGATATTTATTACATTTAATATTGATTATTTAAAGAATACATAAATAGAAAAGTATTTAAAATATATTGGCAAACTTATAAGCGAAAGATTTAAATAAGGATCATAAATTTCTCAAAGGTAATGGCCTATAACTCCGCCGGAGAAGGTCCGGAGAGCGAACGGTATCTAGAGCGAACTTATCGCAAGGCACCACAGAAACCACCATCGTCGGTGAACGTATACGGTGTAAACCCATCAACGGTGAGAGTCGTCTGGCGTTATGTGCAACCGAGCCTGGAGGAAGAGCCGCTGATCGGATACAAGATACGTGTGTGGGAGGTTGATCAAGACATGAGTACGGCAAACGACACGATCATTCCGGGTGGTTCTAAGCTAGAGGCTGACATCAAGAACTTGAGCCCAGGCAAAGCGTACCATCTGAGAGTGCTCGCATTCAGCAACGGCGGTGATGGCCGGATGTCGAGTCCTACCCATACATTCCAAATGGGCGACGCAGCAGCTTTCAGGAGTAGCGCTGGGAACAAGGTCTTGGACACCGCTCTGGGGATAGCTCTCTTGATGCTTTTACGAATCTACGACTATGTATAGTACAAAATAACCCCTAGTAAGTGAAGATTATATTGATTAACAACCATGATTTCATGCGGTTCTATTAAACAGGAAAGCTAAAGGATTTAACACAGACTAAAACAAAAAGTTAAATAAGATTTAATGAGATACGGTAAGGCCTTTTTTTTACAATAATGTAATTTTATGATCTGTTGGATTAATCTTTGACGGGCCAATTACTATTACTACGTATTACTATGTCACTAATGCTACTTAATGATGTAGTCACTTCTGTTCTCAGCGTTTTAATAATTCAGCACTTAAGTACTTCTACAATTATTTTTTAAGAAGAATCATGGTACTATAAGGAGACTGAAACCGATCTGCATTTGATCTGAATATCGCGCAGAATAATATGCAATGAGTTTGATATAATTTTCATTCTATATACGAGAGAAGAATACTCTGTTTATCTATAATATGCATTTTTCGGTATATACAATTAACGATATTTTATTTTGAAATTTACGAATAATATATTATCCTTTATTATCTAACTAATTATGTACATACGGGACCGGGCGGGTGCGTAAAGGGTGGCAGTGTGGTCTTGCGATAAAGCGCCAGACTCGTAATTCCGAGGAACCGGGTTCGAGTCCACCTGATCACAGGAGTTTTTAAATTTCAAACTGCACTCCCCGCACGAGTGGGGCTCGTTTCGGAGGAGACATTAAATTTGAAATTGGTCGTCAAGCTTGGGGAGCTTGGGAGTTTTGGTAAATGTCACCTAAGTTTTTTTTTTCCCCCAAGGGATGACGCGTGGCTCAGTGCCTACGCGAATGATTAGAAACACCAAGGTCCGTGGTTCGAATCCCCGACCCGGCCTTCGCCCCATATATGCTTCGTTAAGAAATTTTTCCCGATTAAGATTTTTATGGATTAATGGTCTTGCACGATTGGGAATCGGAAAGAGTTCACAATCTGCAAGGCTTAAGATTCGTTAAGGATTAAAAAATTGAGGCATTTTTTTTGTTAAGTGCCATATAACCTAAATTAAGGACCCTAGCGGACCGTTAAATATTTCAAAGAATCCCGTATGTACATACATACACACAAAGTACTCAATACAAAATTTTGTGCAAAATTTTTATATATTTTTATATATTTATATACTTTTCTTATTGCCATTCTTATAAAACTCGTAGTTGTTTTAATTTCAAATGTTACATGCCCGTTTTTTGTTTGCAAAATTGTCAAATCTCTATCTTGTAACTCTAGAATAATATTCTACCTCATTCCACAATATATTTTCGAGATAAGCAAAGTAACTTGGAATATATATCATATACCTACACGTTGAATTTCTACACAGAGGATTATTAAGCAATCAGCAATTTATAAAAAAAAGTATGTGAATACGTTCACTTTACAATGTACAAAGTTGTACTGTATGTACATAAGACAGCCTACTTATTAAAAACAAAAGCATAAATATTTGATAACAAATGTTTTATACTATTATGATGCTTGTAAACAGTCTAAGATGACGAGAATATGCATGTCTAGAAATATATGGACGTCATTTGATCTAATGCGAGATAGAAGATTGTAAATTTTTAATAGAAAGACATAAAATTATATATTCAGTTAACCCATTAAGTCTGATTAAGTCCTAGGAGACCCCTACACTCTTTTCTGTTTTAAATCCTTGTAATTCTGATCCTAATCAAAATTTCAAAATTGCAATTGATATTTAGGTATAAAAAGAAATGCTCTTTTCGAAAATGTAGTCGACGATGAGGTGGTATACTTGAAAAAAGATATAAAGGGTGAAAATGCAAATAAATGACCTCTACCTTTTTACTGACAATATTCAACTAATATATGATTTTATCTATCTTTTGAGAATTTTTGTTATGCATTACTAAAATAATAATTCTATTGAAGAAAGAAAATTTACACTTGTTTTTCAGAAAGAGTAATTCTTGTTACTCCTAAATTTCGATTGCGATCTAAAAATTTTGATTAGGATCCGACCCAGATAGACATATAGTGGGAACATATTGCTATATCATGGGCGGCAGTGTGTCTAGTGGTAGAGCGCCAGTAGTGCGATTCTGTAACTCATTATGCTGTCGTTATGAGCACATAACAACGCATAACGAATTACAGAATCGCACTACAGACTCGTAATCTGAATCAGGTTCGAGTCCACTTGAACCACGTAAACATGGAATTTTAATATTTTCCGAAAACTGCGTTTCTCGCGCGAGAAATTGACTTTTATGCGGAGAAAACTGGGTTCCGTCTTTCGGAAGAGACGTTAAACCGTTAGTCTAAAAAGGGTTAAGTGTAGAGATGAGGATAGTGATAAATGAAAATTGTAATCGATCCCCAAGGGGATCGATTAAAAACTTCTACCTACTATATTACATATTGCTATATCATGAAATGTATATAAAATATATAATATGACATCATAATAGGTTTATGTTACTTATTTGTAATTTTATGCTGTTACACTAGTAGCACCATGTATGCATAAAATGTTTACATGCTATGTTCAACACATCTGTCTATCTGGGGAGTTAAAATTTAAAGCAGGAAAGCACGTAGGAGCCTTCTAGGGCTTAATAGTTTGATAAACATATATTAGATATACTATATATTAATTGCTACACGGAGAAAAAGAGGATTTGCTGTATTAAAAAATTATTTGTTACTATAGTGACAACAAACATTTTTTTGCTGCGAGAGCTAATTAATTTAGCAATAGTAGCAAAACCTTTTGTTGCAATAGCAAAAAGTTTACTACTCGCAGCAAAAAAATGTTAGTTATCATTATAGTAGCAAATCCTTTTTCTCCGTGTACGATTACTAATTGCTACGATTTACTAATAATGATTAAGATCGGTATTCATAGTCAGATATCGTCTTAAATATACGTCTGGTCAAAGGCAGTAATAAGACTTCATCCAGTCAATAAAATGATCCTATTAGCCTCTTAAGACATTACTTAAGATGGTCTTGAAATAAGAACGGACTATGAATACCGGCCTAAGAATTTATAACAAATGATAACGAATAAGAAGAATTATGTAACGTGCTAGTGTAACGTAATTTTCCGTCCAAGTATACAGATGTAAGTAATGAACACTCGGCTAATTTTGACAACATTGCGAATGTTTGTTAGTCATTGAATTATTCTAATACTTCTAATATTAATAATTTTAATGTGAGTTATTAAAATTTTAGTTACAGATGTGTATATTATTATTATATATCTTACAAAATTACATTATATTTCTTGTATTATTAATCACTCTCTATAAATTTGTGTATAGAGATGTATTTTTTTATTTGATCTAAAAATGTGTCAAAAAGATATGATGACAGTATTAGAATAGTTCAAAATATGAAAAAAGTTTATAAAACTATAATAGTGTTCATCAAATGTTCACTACAAGATATAATAAGTATCAAATGATATTATATTTGGCTACTATCTATATTATATATTACAATTTAAGGAACGTATATGTTTTGATACGTTTTTTTTATATTAGTATACAACGAAATTTCATAAATGTGTTTATTATTTATATTATGTTTAAATAGCAATACACAATGCAAGTAATGAGAAATCAGAGAATGATGGGATTGCTCTAATTGTTTGTTGCCGATTACCGATTATCGATTGCTTGATTAGAAGGTAGTAGGCACAGTAGTAATATCAATTTCTCCAATTTTATATACATATATATATAATTTTTATGTATTGCATATGCATTATATCGCAGAAATATACACGTCGTATATAATATACATTTTTTTTTACAATTGTAACGTTGTTCTCTATCTTTTCTAACAATTTTATAACTTGCTTATATATTCCTAGTTATTTATATATATTTTTAACATACTTTTCGAATATTATATATAATATATATTATATCTGGTAACGATAAGTAACACCTTATATGCCAAAAATGCATTCGCTATCGTTCTATTATTTCACAACACGGGGCAAAGAAACTATGTAGCATCCTCCATTTATCTATTAAATCCAATACTTCGATATTCTAATGTATATTTCTATGCGCTATCAACACCGGCAATTTTATGAAAGTTTATATAACTATTAAAATTTAACGATTAACTCATAATATTAATTACATTTTTATCCTGAGGTAAACGTATACCTACATTTATTTAAATTAAAATGCATTGTCATATGTGTTTGATTATCCATGCGAGAGATAGTTGAAAAAAAATTAACGAGTAACAAGGAAAAAATGGGCTTGTTCTCCGACAAGCATTAGGCACAGTATTATCTTATACTTATACTGTGCATATTAGGTATCTCAAGATTGAATGAACAAAGACAGTGTAAATATTAGCAAAATTCTGCTAATATTCATAGTTTGCAAAATAATCAGACCAGAAATTAAAATTGGGCCTAACCCATAAAATGTAACAATGCACCCCCATGAGGGCATCGTTTCCGGCGGTCATCACCCAGGGCCCGGATGCCGTCCGGCCACTCTACGAGTCTACCGATAGCGATGATAGGTGATAGCCGATATAAGCCCGTAATTCCACTCCGTTCCGTTTTAACCCCTGGCACTCCTCGCTCGGAGAGGGGGGGGGGTCTTCTACCCCCACCGAACCATATCGCTCTGAGGGGTTTTTAAAAGGCCAATCACCAGGCCCAGAGCGACACTTCGCCTCGAGTCAGCTACCGTTCCGATCCGTTGTTCTCGAGCTCCGAAGCACTCCGCGTATCCCGAAGAGCAGCATAGAACCCGGGATCAAGTGATCTTGTCCTCGGTCCAAGGGGATCTTGGGCACTGCTCGAACTCCCATCTCATCGGCAAATTCTCGCTCGCACCAGCAAAACCACGGGGTCAAGAAAGCTTGGTCTCGGCCAAGATATCTTTAGCGCTAGTGCGTCCGAGTCCGTCTATAGCCGACTTGGCCAGCATCGAACTGATGACCAGCCGCCATTAACACATCCATTTCCCACTTAAATCATCCCGATCACGCTTCGCGTCTTCGCTCTTCGCCCCGGTATAGATACGTACGCGTACATCTCGCGCCGGACCGTTCGCATACCTATGCACGCATAAAACTTCGATCGTGATCATTTGCAGGAACACGATCTCGCGTTTAGCCGTTTTGTATTTAGCCGCGTAAACGTATATTGTATCTTGAGCGCATTCCTCACCGTTTTGTATATAGGTAGCCCGCCGTAACTTAATTCTATTTGTAATCTTGAGCGCATCTCGCGTTTAACCGTTCTGCGTACAGCCCGCGTAAACTTCTTTTGTAATCGTAAGCGCATCACGCACATAACCGTTATAAATAGTTTACGTAATATCACAATTATAATAAACATTTAATTTAGTGTTAATTGAAAGTCTGGGTCACTGGCCTGTCGAGCTAGTCCGCGTTCGATATTCAAAATCGGGCAGGCCGTCCTCTCTCCGACGCTGACGATGGCATCTTACTAGAAATTTTTTACGCGGCAGGAAAGCGAGCGCTCCGAGCAAGTCCCCCGCCAAGGTTAGGCTATGATTCAAATACGGAACATGGATGGTGTCATTTCGACGGGGAAAGACCCCATAGGCTTTCCTTGATGAGGCTAGAGTCGAGAGCTTAAGGACGGTTATCCATTATCATTTTTCCGGGGGCACAATTGTAATGAGCCTACCAGAATTATTTCGGGGGGACGCCCTCCTCTGGTATCACGAACAACTGACATAACTGGCGGGAATTGGGATGACTTTTGTAATGATTTCCGGACGATTACTACCTCCCGCACCGCGCCCAACTAGTTCGTGAGATGAATCTGAAGACCCGCTTACAAAAACCGGATGAGCTCTACCGTAAATTCGCTACCGACATGATCACGATGATGCAACGGGCCACCGGTTCACAGAAAAAGAAAAAAAGACCAAGTCGAAGTCGCTGTTATAATAATATGCATCTGCAATACCAAATACTATATACGTACGGCGAGACGGCTGGTAACGCGTACAAGAGATATTCTGCGCCTGGCGGAGGAATTCGAGCTCATCGAAGAACAAATACGGGCCCGCTAACCCATGGCGACGCCAAAGTCTCGGCGTCCGCCGTCGCGGCATACGATCGAAACGAATGTTGCTGGAGATGCAAACAACGGGGGCCACACGGTTCGACTGCTGACGGCCGCTCCGTCGATTTTGCTCCCAGTGCGGCAGGGACGGCGAAAGATTGCCACCCGCCGCCGAGAAATGCCGCTCGAACCGGTGGAAAAGCGGCCGTACCCCGGTCCTCCGAATAAATTATAAATCACCTGACCGTACTTCATTCATAAACAACCGTTCGATGCCCTCCTGTGGAGTACCGGCTTCGAGGCCTTTTTCGTGAACGCGCAAACAGTTAGTTAAAATATTTTTTGAATTACTCGCGTGGTGAAACCCAGCAATAAGACCAGGCGCATCTCGCCGACGGAATCTAGCACCCTCATTAAGGGCATCGTTCCCGGCGATCCATCACCCCGGCCCGGATGCCATCCGGCCGATCTACAATAACCGATATAAGTCCCTCCGAGTTTAAAAGGCCGATCACCGGGCCCAAAAGCGTTGGGACTTCGCCTCACTCTTCGTCTCGAGCCAGCTACTGTTCCGTTGCGCTGTTCTCCGAAGCATTCTGTAATGTCGTATCCCGAAGAGCAGCATATAGAACCCGGGGGTCAAGTGATCTTCTCCGTCGGTTTCAAGAGATCTTGGATGCCGCTCAAACTCCAGTCTCACCGACAAATGCTCGCATTGCTCGCCCACACCAACAAAACCTCGGGATCAAGCAAGCTTGTCCTCGGCCGAGACCTCTTGACGCTAGTGGTACGAGTCTTGTCTATAGCCATCGGCGCGCGGCTTTTATTGCCGCTATATAAATCATCCCGACCGCGCTTTAGGGGTAACGCTACTCTATAGAGTCCCAAAAAAGCCAATTTTTGATAATTTTTTTCAGAAATACAAAATCACATAAATGAAAATCGGTTTAATTCTATTTATTATATATCTTAAAGTATAAAAAAATATTAATTTTTTTATTGACAAAATGGTCGGCGCAGAGCCATTGATCCAAAGTGCCGCCTTTTTTGCGGAAGTCGTCCATGGGCGGATCGAAGCTCCTATAATTTCTGAGCTTGGAACACAAATTCAATGTATTTTTTGAAAAATATATAAGATTTTCTATAGAAGTACGTATGGAATTGCGAAATATCTCTTTTTTGTAAGAATGGTGCATGTTGGAAAAAATGTTTTCATTTTTTACTAAAAAAAATTTCGCACCAAAATTGTTAAATAAAAGTTTTGTTCAACTATCGCAAAATCCATACGTACTCTATAGAAAATCTTGTATATTTTCAAAATCCTTGAATTTTTGTTCCAGCTCAGGAAATATAGGAGCTTTGATTCCGCCCGTTGGACGACTTCCGCAAAAAAAAAATCAATGACTCTGGCGCCGCCATTTTGTCAACTGAAAAATTAATAAATTTTTTTTTATACTTTAATATATAGATAATAAATAGAATTAAACCGATTTTCATTTATGATTATGTGTATTTCTGAAAAAAATTATCAAAAATTGGCTTTTTTTTTAGGACTCTAGAGTGGCATTTCCCCGTTAATTCGCGCCTTCGCAGATACATACGTGTGTATCTCGTGCCGGACCATTCGCATATAGGTAGTGCAGTCAATAGCACACATAAACTTCGATCGTGATCAGGAGTGCATCTCGCCCGTTTAGCTGTTTTGTATATAGCCCCGCGGTAAACTTCTATTTGTAATCCTGAGCGCATCTTGCGTTTAACCGTTCTGCGTACAGCCTGCATAAACCTCTTTTTGTAATCGAACGCGTCACGCGCAACCGTAATGTAAATAGTTCACGTAATAATGTAATATTCACAATTATAATAAACGACGTTTAATTATAAGCATCAAGCATGAGATGCTTATATATAAGTATCAAAGATTATATGACGATAATCGAACCAAAATCGTGGTCGTATTGTCTTTGCGATTATAATGGCCAGTATATAGAGTCGATTAATATTTCCATTGTTGTTTAAAATATTTTAATTAAAAGTTTGCTATAATAATGTTTATTGCTTGGACAGTACTTTAAAACTTTTTTATCTTTAATCCGCTGAGGTCTTTTTGTTAATATCTTTTTACTCTTTTTCTTTATCGTTTCTGTTGTTATTATTCACAACTCTGGTGAAAAAAATTTCTTATATTTTCTCAGAAATTTTCTAAGAATTGATCACTTATCAAAAATTCTCAAAAAATATATATACTAATTTCTTAGATACTTTCAGAAATAATTGGATGAGAATTTTCGAAACTATTCAGGATCCGCTATGTAAAAAATTTCTGATAAATTGCATATTATTTCTCATATTTATTCAGATTTTACAAAGATTGTGTTGGCGGGAAAAAATCGGAAATATTTTATTATTATTTGTCTGAGTTTTCTGAAAAATGTTCAATTCGTATATGAAAAATTCTAAGTCTGGAGCATTCTGATAAAGTCTGACAATCTAGTGAAAAATTATGAGACATTTGTTACCAGGAAACTTCCCTGAAAAAAAAAAAAAATCCTCGACTTTGCTTACAGCACCACCGAGCGGCGACGCATTTAGATCGTGATAAATGCCCCTTCCATGAGTTCCATGCGAGTTGGAGCATTGGAGCTTGGGAGCTTGGAATTCCTAGACTCTAGAAAGTCTGAGAATGATCATGGTTCAGCGGTTCAGCCGACAGGTTTCGATAGCCGGCTCATATCTCGTCGAGACATTATGTAATGCCGAGATAACGATATCGATTGTGACGCAACCGCGAATGCAAAGAGAGATAAATTGCCCAAGATCGCTGACGTCAATTGTGATTCGGAACAGCGAGACCAGCAGACTTCCTTTCTCTCGTTCGGTGCACCGAATCTTCGGAGAGGTTAACATGCTGCGAGTGCTCGACCGCTCCATGCGCGCAGCGCGGTTGTTCGGGAGGAGCACGGAATCGTCCGCGTGTCGTCCGCGAGGTACCTGAACTGCTGGAGTACCAGAGCAAGGAACTTCTGCGTGACTCCGGTGTGTCGGTGCGAACTTCGCTATCGTCGACGACCTAACCAAAAACGAACTCCGCCTTGGAGAAGCTACGTGAGTGTCCCGGAGTATGTACATTTGTATTGTGAGAGCTCGCGATGGTGATATGGCAATATTATTATTACGTTCTATCATGCTTTTGCAGTCAATATGTAGCTTAGCAATTAGGTATGCCTTCGTCTGGCCATATATGTTGACGGTAACTCACGTGGGAACCGATATAATTATATGTTCTGCAGCTTTCTGTTTCTTGCAGAGGCCGATGAATTGTTATCAAGGCTCAAGTCTTAGCTGGTGGCCGTGGCAAAGGATGGTTTGATAATGGATTCAAGGGAGGTGTACATCTTACCAAAGAGTAAGCATTGATGTAATTTAATTAACCCTCCGTCTGTAAATATGTGGGTTTACGGCGTTTTGAGCCCAAATAATATCTGCTCGTAACTGTAAAACTTGCAAGTTTTCTAGAAAATACTAAATAAACAATGTTTATCAAAATGACTATAAATCGTCAATTACAATGTAGACAGATGTTTTGTGATTTTTTTTACATTTTTTAGAATACTTCAAGGTAGGAAAAAATAGCGTCAAACGTGATAGACTACGTATAGACTCCAAGGGTGCAAAAAAACAGACGGAGGGTT
>JASTWK010001073.1:0-52791 GCA_030770225.1 Temnothorax unifasciatus
TACGAAGCTGTAGAGGTCAATTGAATATAACAATGGTGATGTAGTTTATGCAAAATATATGTACGATGGTGCTGTAGTCTATATTAGTTTTTTCTGTTTGCCTTCATATTTATTGTCAGACATATTCGTCGATAACGCACGTTTCGCGTTGTCTCGCGCTCGGCGTACGTAGGGGTCAATAGAGTAGCAGATAATCACGGAATACGCGCTTATCACTCGGCGTATAGAGGTCAATAGGGTAGCAGATAACCGCTCACATACTTTATAAGTACAATCAAACTTTATAATTATTACATTATTAAGAAGTACATATATTTATTTTATTTGATCCATAACAAAAACGTATTCGTATTCGCGATATATTTAAACTCCGTTCCTGCCGCTTTCATGTATGACGTTCCTCGTCTCCCTCGTAACTCCGGGAATCTTCCTCAGATCGTTCGCCGCTTGATCCAGTAATTGACGCACTAACAGTCGCTTGCGATGCGTACGCGACAAAGCGGTCAAGATCTGAGACCGCAATTTCGCGTATTTCCACCAATCACGCTTCTCCTTATTCGCGATATCCTTGATGTCGTAGACGTCCAGACGGATCAACTGTGATCCGATCTCCCCGGGCGACTTCACTGTCAGCATCCGTCGATCCTTCATCTTCGATATATACTGCGGAATACGATCGAGATCGCGACCAGACTCCGTCAAGTCGAACAACGCGTCGAGCCCGCCGCCGCATCCTGCCTCCTCCTCCTCGTCGTTCTCGTCCCGCTTCTCCACGCTGCACGAATGATCCGTCGAAATCGCGGTGAGAATGTCACCTCCCGCACCGACGGGTAAACTTTTGACGTACCTGTCGTGATAATTGGTCCATTCGTAAAAAGTATTATGCGTCATTAGATCACTCACTAATGACGAATACAGCTTCGACGGAAGTCGATCACGAATAAAATTATACATTTCATTCACGGAACAGGTAGGACTCTTAGGACCTTCCTTCAGCCACAATTTATGCAGTTCCGTTAGCACGCTCTTTATGTTGCTGCCCTCGCGCATACGACGTACGTCGCAATCGTTTCGCTTCTGATTCGTAGTCGTCAGGTACTTCGAAACGCTTGCGAGCAGCAGTCTCAAATTCTGCGACGCCGAACATTCGGGATTCCAAATTTCGCGCAGCAGATCGAGCAAAGCGAAATTGACCGACTCGATATCCGTCGAGGTGCGTTCGACTTCTACGACCTGATCCTCGAACGGCTCGTCCAACAACGACATTAGAACTTCCTTATCCTTCATTTGACTCTCCATGGCACTTTTTCTCTCCATACGGATGTACCGCGCGAACCACGAGCGTCGACGTTCTCTCGCCCTTCGCAAATTTCAAACTGACAATATAATTGCGCGAGAAAATTCGCGTTGCCTCGCGCTTATCGCTCGACGTATGTAGGGGTCAATAGGGTGACAAATTTCACATTAATCATACAATTGCGCGAGATAATTCACGTTGTCTCGCGCTTATCGCTCGGCGTATGTAGAGAGTGACAAAATTTCTAATTAATCATATAATTGCGCGAGGATTCGCGTGGCTCGCGCTTATCGCTCGGCGGATGTCATAGGGCAGCAGATAAAATTAATCATATAATTGCGCGAGGATTCGCGTTAGCTCGCGCTTATCGCTCGGCGGATGTCAATAGGGCAACAGATAACCGCGCCTTACGGAGAGACGATCTCCGACGACGACGACGACGATATTTAGCGGTAAATGTTAAAACTCACGTATGCGGTTTAAAATGACGCGCCCGCATTGTGAGTCAAAACGCACGATCGATTGTTGTGGACCGTCAATCGATTATCGACGTCGTGACGGAATCCATCCGCTGAGAGGCGCCTCCGTCGCGCCCCCTCGCACCCTGCCCTCCTGAAAAGCGCGAGAGGGGAATTTCGGAGTGGCGCCCCTCGCGGCCACCCCTATCCCTTCCCCCAAAAATATCGGCGGAGCGGCAGCAGCAGCGGAGGGGCGGCACCCGCCTGCCGTCGCCGTCCCCTCTCCCACCGCTTGCGGCGGCCCCCACGCGTTTCGCTTCCTGCCCCCGACCCGCCGCAAATCGCTCCTGTGATCCAAACCCCCTACAGTATGCCTACTTTCGACACATACAGAGTTACGTAGAAATTAACGAGTATTACGATAACCCGAATATTTACACGATAATTAACCCTTAAACACATACTGTCCAGTCAGTACCATCAATACATAACGTGGGTATGCCATACCCGACTCGCGTATTTCAACTGTAACTTTGCGTCCTGTGCATCAATTTTAACTTCTTTTTTTTTTAAATTGTGTACCAGACTGTAAGGAAGAAGACCATGTAAATTATATTGTGATTTAACGTTTATCTTCAAAGATATTTGCAAATAAGTCGAATGAAGTCGTAAGAAAATTGTGCAAAAATCACTTTTTCTTTAAAAATTCATAACTTTTTTAAAAAAACCGATAAAGACATTTTACAAACGGATTTTAAAAGTATAGAAACGATAGTATATGAAAAAAAATACGTCATAATTATTTGTTCTAAAAAGTATAATTATTTGACATGGTAAACGTGGACAATTTTTAACTTTTTTGGAGCATTTCAATCACGTGAAAAAAATTCCTGTAATTCTGGAACTAATTTATAAAAACTTTTAAGACTTTATGTCTAGTTTTTGCGATTAATAAACATAATTTAAAAGTTAAATTTGGCTTTAAAAATGTGTGCGAATGGTCAAAGGAGTCGCGGGTGGAACGGAAGTCAATTTGAATAAATGTTCAAGTCTTGTACAGAGAGAAAACAGTATAATATGTACAGTATTTACAAGGAAGTATGTACAGAGTCTCTAGGCCGCGAGCTACGGACAGACGGTTTCGCGAGCGACGGCTATCTCCGCGCGTAAAGTAGGTACCCGATAATCGCTAGCAACGAATTTACGAGAGTCTTTAGATACGCGTTCTCTGGAAAACTTCCGTCGATTGCGAGCTCGCGCGCGGAGGTCCGGGGTTTTATTCTCGCGAGTACAGAATTTTCTCGAATCCTCCGGACCCCCGGTAACGAGCCGAAATTTCTGTTGAGCCAATCAGCGGTCGACATCTCGAGAAATTCGTTTGACGAATATCGCGCTGAACTCGAGGTCGGCCGCCGATCAGCTGTTTTGAAATATCGCTCGCTCGCTTTGTCCCGGGGTATGCCTCGCGCACCGAGTCCCCGAGACAAAGGAGCGAGTCTGTACAGTCAACAATCGAGAGCTGTTTTTCTGCCCTTCACGTTTACCGAGAAATACACGAGTATTTCGGCGAACGAATGTATCCTTACATAGAATTTAACCGATTTTCCGTGAAAGGCAGAAATTCACTGAAATTGTTTAGAGAAATGATTTTCTTAGATTCGCGGTATTAATTCGCCGACGCTGGTTTTTGTTCGATCGCGAACATTCCGCCCGCCTCGTATGGTGCAACCGACGAATGAATGTCCGGTGGTCATGTCGCACTCGTTGGCGACGCAAGTCTATAATGGAAAGCACGGTCGCTCGAGAGTCGCCGGGTAAACATCGCGGGTGAGTATATACATGTCGAGGCGTTTCTGATATGCGCGAATTTCCGAGACTTTATTTATTTTCGCGAACCTTTCTCTAGCGCGACGGTGAGGTGGTCGTTACGCTGCGAATGCTCGCTTCTCGCAATTGTCGAGCTCACAATTGATCGACAGGGAATATAAAATGAAAAAAAAAAATTAAACAGAATGTACAGATATACAGAAAGAATAGGCGGTTATTAATCAGAATATACAGATAGATATTATTTGGCTTCGTCCTCGGGCATTGCGCTCACGGGAAGGAGGACGAGCTTACTCATGGGCCGGGTAAAGCGCGAGGCAGCTGTGCGGACCGAGACCACTCGAACGTGGCCGTCTCCCCCGGGATGCAGTTCCTCGATTCTCGCGAGAGGCCATTTCGTAGGTGGAGTAGTTTCGCTCCTCAGGAGGCACAATCGGCCGACTTGAATCTCCTCGCTAGCTTTAAACCATTTCGGTCGGTGCGCTAATGTGTGGAGATATTCCTTTGACCACCGTTCCCAGAATTGATCCCGAATTCTCTGCAACAGCTGCCACCGGGAGAGGCGGCTCGTTGGCTTTTCGGCTAGAGACGGTTCGGGGACGGCGTTGAGGGCCGAGCCGATGAGGAAGTGGCCCGGCGTCAGCGCGGCAAAGTCTTCCGGGTCATCTGATAAAGCTTGGAGCGGGCGTGAGTTTAAGCACGCTTCGACTTGCGCGAGGACGGTGGCCATCTCCTCGTACGTCAGTTTCGCTTCGCCTATTACCCGTCTCAAGTGGAACTTCATCGACTTAACGGCTGCTTCCCAGATTCCGCCGAAGTTGGGCGCCGCCGGGGGGTTGAAGTGCCACTGGATTCTCTCCTCGGCGAGGCGCGCTGCGATGCGTCGGCCTTCCTGGTCGCTAGCGGAGAACAGGGCTCTCAGCTGGGTGTCAGCTCCGACGAAATTCGTCCCGCAATCGCTATAAAGCGCGCGGCATAGGCCTCGGCGGGCGACGAATCGGCGTAGAGCGGCCAGGAACGCGTCAGCGGAGTAGTCCGACGCTACATCTAAATGAACGGCTCTGGAACTCAAACAAATAAAAACAGTAATGAAAGCTTTGGTTGCGTGATGTCCTCGGCCTTTGGACGTCCGCAGCCACACTGGCCCGGCATAGTCTATGCCTGTATTCAGAAACGGGCGTGATGGAGTCACCCGGGGCGACGGCAGGTCCCCCATGAGCGGCTGTGGCGAGGCCGCCCGCCATCGCAGACAGATTAAGCAACGGTGGATGCAGCTCTTCACAAGGGAGCGACCTCGAGGTATCCAGAACTCTTGCCGGATTGATCCCATCGTCATCTGCACGCCTCCGTGCATTGTCCGTCGGTGGTGAGCTTCGATGACGAGCCGCGTGAAATGGGACTCACTCGGCAGGATCACAGGGTGCTTTGCGTCGGGAGCCAGAAGAGAGTGCCGGAGTCGCCCTCCCACTCGCAGGATGCCGTGCTCGTCCCGAAGCGGATTCAATTTGGCTATGCTCCAACGTGCCGGAAGGTCCCCGCCCGTCGTGATGGCTCTCAGCACCTCACCGAATGCCACTTCTTGCACCACTCGGATCCAGCAACGTCGAGCCTCGTCGAGCTCGGCAGACCGGAGCACGGACGGTACCTGGAGATTGGCTTGCTCGTCGGCGGCGGTCCTCCGCTGGGGCAATCGCTGCAGCCAGCGCCGACACCAGGCGGTCCGCCGTAACAGCCGTTTCAGAGAGGAGCATTCCGTCAACTCCGGAGGCTCGTTGGTTTTCTCCGTGGCGGTGGCCGTAGCGTGCACATTAGTCCGCCGGTCCGGCAGGTCTGCAGGCAGCTCGGTCGCTTGAATGGCAGTCCAGGGGCCAGACTCGGTTTTGAGCCACGAGGGCCCTTGCCACCAGAGCGGGTGTCTCACCAGCTCCTCCGGGGATATGCCGCGCGAAGCGCAATCAGCGGGGTTCTCTCGCCCGGGGACGTGGTGCCAGATTGCGTCAGGCAGCGTCCTCTGGATTTCGCTCACTCGATTGGCCACGTAGGTTTTCCAAACCGACGGATGGCCGCGGATCCAGCCCAGCACCACCTTGGCGTCCGACCACAGATGCGTTGGGACATCCCTCGCCTCGAGGACTCGTTGCACATGCTCCGCGCGTCTCGCCAGCAGGGCGGCGGCACTCAGTTCCAAACGAGCCAACGTCACTTGCTTCAGCGGGGCAACCTTCGTTCTCGCCTCGAGTAACCGCACTTCCACCTGTCCGTTTCCATGCACGACGCGCAAATAAATCACGGCGGCATAAGCTCGCTCCGAGGCGTCGGCGAAGCCATGGAGCTCTAGCCGGCAGTCCTCGTCGCCGCTCGTCAGCCAGCGCGGAACGCGGATGGTTTCCAGGGCGGGCAGACCATCTTGGAACGCCCTCCAGTTTTGCGCCTCCTCTTCAGGGAGCGGTTCGTCCCAATCAATCCCCAACAGCCATGTGGACTGGAAGAGGATCTTCGCGCGCACTGTAGCCGGGGCGAGCCACCCCAGCGGATCGAACAGTCTCGCTGTCAGCGAGAGGACTGTTCGTTTGGTGAACGTTTCCGTTCGGATCAACTGCGTCGTATAGGAGAATTGATCGTCATGCGGGTGCCACCGCAGGCCCAAGGTCAGATGACTTTCGCCCGGTTGCCATCCTCGCGGCTCCTTTAGAAGTCGATCCTCCACCGGCACGTCCTCCAGGAGAGCCTCGTCATTGGCTGACCACTTTTTCAGCGGGAAGCCGCCCGCCGTGCAGATCTGCTCCAGCTGTCTCCTCTTCTCCAACGCGGCGGCTAGAGTTTTTGCCCCGGAGATCACGTCGTCCATGTAGGTGTCCTCCTCTAAGACGCTGGCTCCCTCCGGAAATCGATGCTTCTCATCCTCGGCGAGCTGGAGCATCGTACGAATCGCCTGATATGGAGAACAGGTCAAACCGTACGTAACGGTGGTGAGCCAATACTCCAGTATAGGCTCTCTAGGATCAAACCGCCAGAGGATCCTCAGTAGGTCCACATCCTCCTGGTGGACGTCAATCTGCCGATACATCTTCTCGATGTCGGTAGCAAAGACGAAACGGTGGCGGCGCCATCGCAGGAGAATGTCCGTCAGCGCCGGCAGCAGGTTGGGCCCGACCATTAGGCGCTGGTTTAACGCGTCTCTGGATGGCACGGTAGCCGAGCCGTTAAAGACCACTCTCAGCTTGGTCGTGGTACTCGTCGCGCGCATGACGCCGTGGTGCGGCAAGTAGCAAACGCGAGTCCCGATTAAGTCGTCGGCGGGAATCAGTTTCATATGCCCCAGCTCGGCATATTGTTTCATAAAGTCCACGTACGCGGCATGAAGGGCGGCATCCCGCGCGAACCGGCCCTCCATACTTCGCAGCACTCGTTCGGCCACGCGGCGCGTCCCGGAAAGGTCCGGTAGCGGCGAGACGAGAGGAAGGCGCACTACGTAGCGTCCATCGGGCCGTCGCGAACGCGTCCGGACGAAATGTTCCTCGCACTCCACGTCCTCTTTCGATAACGGCACTATGTTCGGCGAAGCTTCCTCCTGCTCCCAAAATCGGCGTACCACGTTCACCAGATCCTCCTCGATCCGGCATTGGTGCGTGTACGCGACGTGCCCGGAAACTGAGTCGTCGATCACTCCCGAGAGGATCCATCCTAATGCCGTGTTCTGCGCGACAGGTTCGCGCGGCCTTCCCTTTCGGAGTCCCTCACTAAGAATCGACGCGTAAATGTCGGCACCGAGAAGCACTTCGATCGGATCTGACGAACAGTAATCCGGGTCAGCCAATTCGAGTCCGCGAAGGTGCGGCCAGGTAGTCGCGCCGGCTTTGATACCGCCGGTATATACCGTGAGCCGCGCAAGCACGAGCGCGGATACCGTGAACGGATGTCCTGCGTTCCGCGAAGATAGAGTTATCGACACTCGGCCCCGGGCTATGCCCGATTTCTGCCCGCCGACTCCGAAGACAGAGACCGCGACCGGGGAGCGCGGCAATCTCAGCTGTTGCGCGAGACGCTCCGAAATCATAGATGATTCCGAGCCCTGGTCTATCAAGGCCCGCACGGAGTGCCAGCTACCGTGGCGATCGGCTACGCGGACGCGAGCGGTGGCAAGAAGCACCGCCACCGGTTTTACGGGCGATTCATTCGCTACGTGCGACGTTTTCGCGGCCACGAGTTCGCGGCACGCGTCGTGGAGAGACGAATGATGCCGGGCCCCGCACGCGTAACAGTTTTTCTTTACGGCACAGTCATTCAATTTGTGCTTCCCGAGGCAATTCACGCACAACCCGTTGTCATCGACGTATTGCTTCCGCTCGACGGCCGTCTTCTTCTTGTAGTCGTCACAGAACATGAGAATGTGTTCTTTCTGGCAGAGAGAACAGCGGCCACGCTTGGCTTCATTTTTGTTCTCTTGTTTTCGGGCGAGATGACTCCGCGTCGATTTCTGCGTCCCGTCGCTCGACTTGGGCGTACTATCGGTTTTCACGGGAAGCATTGACTCTAACGTATGCAACCGGCGGTCGAGGAACTGTTCGAGCAATTCATACGACGGAGGCTCGCTCGCGGCACTTATGGAATTCTCCCACTCGCGACGCGATCGCGGATCTAGGAGTTCGACGACGAGGTAGACGAATAGATCCTCGCTGCGCCCGATAGCTCGACCGATGCCGTCTAATGAACTGACCGTGGCTTTTACGCCATGGAAGATTTTTCGCAACTCGACGGCCGACTCGCTCTTCATTTTCGGTAAGGCGAGGAAATTCGCGAGATATGCGCGCACTAGCAATCGTTTATTTTCATAATACGCGCTCAGAGTTTTCCACGCGCGCTCGTAGTTATCGCCCGTCGTGGGCACATTGCGAATAAGAAGCTCAGCCTCACCTTTTAGACAGGACTTCAGATAATGCAGTTTTTCCACCTGGCTTGTCGACGGTTCCTTGCCGAGAATGGACAGGAACAGGTCCCGGAACGCTGGCCAGTCCTCGTACTTTCCGGAGAATTCTTGCAGCTTGATACGAGGCAGAGTGGTGCGGGGAGCCGCCGTCGCCGTCTCTTGACCAGCAGTCGTGGACGCGGCGTCTTCCTTCGCCTTCAGTGACCGCGCGAGGTCCAGGAAGATGCCCTTCTGGTGCAGAAAGGCTTCCTCGGTGAAAGCGAAAACGCCCTGTTTGACGTAGTCAAGCTCCTTGATCTCCTCCCAGGGCGAGGCGGATATCGTCTCATGCTGGGCCTCGAATTTAGCCCAGTTTGTCTCCAGTCCTTGGAGACGGGCCTCAGCCACTCCCAGGGTGATTTTGGCTATCCCCGACTTCTTAAGGTTCTCGTAAGCACGCGCGATGCGGCCGTGCAGCTCGGTTTGCGAGCGAATCAGCGTTTCGGTGTTGATCGGCATTGTTCTTGGGCGGTCACTCGAAGCACGAGAAGCTCACCTGAGTCCCCACTCACACACTTCGCGAATACCGGTCAAGCAAATCCGGCTCGAAGGACCATTAAATGTGTGCGAATGGTCAAAGGAGTCGCGGGTGGAACGGAAGTCAATTTGAATAAATGTTCAAGTCTTGTACAGAGAGAAAACAGTATAATATGTACAGTATTTACAAGGAAGTATGTACAGAGTCTCTAGGCCGCGAGCTACGGACAGACGGTTTCGCGAGCGACGGCTATCTCCGCGCGTAAAGTAGGTACCCGATAATCGCTAGCAACGAATTTACGAGAGTCTTTAGATACGCGTTCTCTGGAAAACTTCCGTCGATTGCGAGCTCGCGCGCGGAGGTCCGGGGTTTTATTCTCGCGAGTACAGAATTTTCTCGAATCCTCCGGACCCCCGGTAACGAGCCGAAATTTCTGTTGAGCCAATCAGCGGTCGACATCTCGAGAAATTCGTTTGACGAATATCGCGCTGAACTCGAGGTCGGCCGCCGATCAGCTGTTTTGAAATATCGCTCGCTCGCTTTGTCCCGGGGTATGCCTCGCGCACCGAGTCCCCGAGACAAAGGAGCGAGTCTGTACAGTCAACAATCGAGAGCTGTTTTTCTGCCCTTCACGTTTACCGAGAAATACACGAGTATTTCGGCGAACGAATGTATCCTTACATAGAATTTAACCGATTTTCCGTGAAAGGCAGAAATTCACTGAAATTGTTTAGAGAAATGATTTTCTTAGATTCGCGGTATTAATTCGCCGACGCTGGTTTTTGTTCGATCGCGAACAAAAAACTTTACAACAACAAAATGGCGGACATGAGAATCATACATATATTTAATTATTTTACAAAAATAGGTTAAAAATAATTTAAAATTACAATATAAATCTTTGAAAGTAATTAATTTTTATAAAAAAATGAAGTTTATTATACCGAGCAGAAAGTACATATTTTTGCCGTGTGTATTTTGCACATTGGCAATTCGCATTTCAGGACGCATTTCAAACATTTGTACATTGTATAAATAAAATAACATAACCTGAAATAATCCGTATTGTAAAATTATAACCTCAAATTATCTGATACATTGCGGTAAATAAATAAAATAAAATATCTCAAAAAATTCCACTAACACACAAGGTGGGTATGGCATACCCGAAACAAACTTTCTTATCTTTTTGCTCGGCTTCTACGACGAGTCTGACGCTGCTTCAAATTCGACATTCAAGACAAAACCTCAAAGTTTTTTTACACGCTTGAACCAGACCGCTACCGTCATCCGTTTCGAAATGGCACGTGATTAAAGAACCGACCGGGTATGGCATACCCAACATATGTGTTTAAGGGTTAAATTTCCCGTGGTAGCATACCCCGTGTATAAAATAATAAGAACGACACCATTACCTGTCTATAACCACGCGATAACATTTTTACATTTTTAAGAAGTACTCACAACATTTTAGCGATAGATAAAGAAAATTATAATTATATAACGTTAGAGGAGCGTGATCTAAATGAATGTAAACGAAGCGGAATAAAATATATATCTAACTGTTAAAAATTTAAATATAAATTCAATAGGAAAAGCAAATTTCTATAGGCTAGTTCGAAGCATCACTCAGTATGTATTGTCACGAGGTTTGAGCGTGTCCTATGCGTGAACAATGTTATTCTATAAGCTCGACACAGTCAGAAGTCAGTCGTACACGAGCAGTCGCTGGCTAAAGACGTTAATGTATAGACTCTGTTTCAAATAAACGATATTTTTGTTCTTTGTAATAAGAAAAGTCTCAACAGGTTATAGGCCCAGTATAACGCATTAGAGAAGCATAAGTTACTCAAGTGAAGTTAGAGTGATACTGGGTATATCGGCTGTTAATCTCAAGGACGTCAACGATGGATGCGGGTGCATTCAAGATTGAAAAGCTGCGAGATGCAGAAAATTGGCAGCAGTGGCGTTTTGTCGTGGAAACGTTGTTGGACAACGATGACCTCCTAGGAGTGTGCGACGGGACCGTATTCCCGTGAAGGACGACGAGAAGGCAGCATGGAATAAAGCCAATAAGGCTGCGAAAAAGTTGATAGTTACAACCATTGAAAGTAAGCCGTTGCAGTTAATCATGGGATGTAAAAATGCAGCGGAAATGTGGAAGAAATTGCACAGCATTTATGATTTGAAAAGTGAGGAAAGTTTGTCGCTCACACAGAAGCAATTCTTCGATTTTCAGTGGAACGTTAGTGAAAACGTAGCAACAAACATTTCAAATGTTCAGCAAATAGCCAGCAAAATAAAGTCGCTAGGGAGCGATGTAACGGATTCAATGTTGATATCTAGAATTCTTTCGACCTTGCCTCAAGAGTACGCTCATTTCCACAGTGCTTGGGAAAGCACAGCAGGTGCGAAGAGGACAATAGATAATCTGCTGACAAGGTTAATGACCGAAGAAGTATGACACAGTACTACACAGGAGCGCGACAACGTCGGAGAGCGAAACGCAGGCATTGCTCTCTAAATCAAAAGTAAATAAACCAGGAGCGAAGATGAGTTCCGACAAACAATATAATTACGATAAACGGTATAACGACAGCAAGTTCAAAAAGCGAGGTTGCTTTAATTGTGGAAAGCCGGATCATATGCAGAAAGACTGTCCTGGATGTTTCAAACGTGGTGGCAAAAATCAAATAGCTAGAAACTGTTACGCCAGTGAAGATCGCAAGAGCGAGTATAGAGGTAACAATGAAAGAAGAGAGGAGTTCAAGCAGACGCAAAAGCAAGCGTTCATGGTACGAGTCGACGAGAAATACAGGAGCATTGGCTGATCGACTCAGGTGCGTCCGATCACATGACGAGCAGAGGTGACTGGTTCACTGAATACAAGCAGTTTAGAACACCGACGACGATTCGAGTGAGCAACGGTGCAGTCGTGTCAGCGCTTGGGAGAGGCAACATCGACGTGCAGATGCGTGTGAGAGAAAGATGGTATGATGCGCGATTATATGATGTATTGTATGCGCCGGGTTTGAATCAAAATTTATTTTCTGTAAAAATGACCGCGAAAAAGGGCGTTGATATGGCCGTGACAAATAGAGGAAAAATTTGTACGTTTTATAGAAACGGTAATATAGTTGCAACCGGTTTAGAAATTGGAGAGCTATATCGAATTGATATGCGAGTAATTCTTCCAAAAAATGCGAATGTGACAGGCGCGGTCGGTACCCTGCAATTATGGCATGAGAGGCTCGCACATCAGAATAAAAAACACGTAAAAGATTTCTTAAAGAATTTAAATATTAATGTAGAAGTAGATAATGTGAATTTTGTGATGTATGTGCTTATGGAAAGCAACATCGTACAATGTTTGGTAAAAATACTGCTAGGGCTAAAAAGCCACAAAAAAAATTTATTTGGATGTATGTGGACCTATGGGTGTGGATTCACTTGGCAAAAGACGATATTATGTCGTTTTCAAAGATGATTTTACGAGTTATAGAACCGTGTATTTCTTGAAAAATAAATCAGAAATAAAATTAAAAATAGAACATTACTGTAATGATTAGTACGAGGGTTTTGTTCGACCAAACTGGCAATTTATTATTCAAAAGACGCACGCTACGTTTCAACCGCAAAATTCAGTCCTTTTCAAGCGTGTATAATATTAATTAGTTGGACATAGTTTCCAAAGTACGTCAAATCTAAAAAATATTAAAGTATTGTTTCGAGAAATAGAAACCGTTTCACTACATTTCCGTTTTCCGTAATTATCAGAGGGACGAGTCCCTATCGCGCGATGGTGAAATTGCGACACTCGGAGTCCGCTACCACAAAACGGCGAGTATTATCGGCAATAAGCAAGTTCTTTGATCCGCTTGGATTGATTGGTCCGATACTGACTACAGCCAAACTATTGATGCAAGAGACATGGCGAATCGATCGTAAGTGGGACGAGCCACTTCCTTTGACGTTCGTCGAGAAATGGGAACGATTTCGACAAGAGTTGGATTTAATAGAAGTGATCATCCCAAGAAGAGTCATTTCATGCGATAAACCTACACGGATATTTCTCCAAGGATTCTGCGATGCTTCTGCGGTAGCGTACGGAACGTGCTTGTACATACAAATCGAAGACGAGAAGGGAGCACTTACATCAAGATTGTTGTGTTCCAAGTCACGAGTCGCACCTGTCAAATCAATGTCAATACCTCGATTAGAATTATGCAGCGCAGTTCTATTGGCACATTTAATTGCATACGTTCTGAAGGGCATACGAGTACGAATAGACGGTCTACAAGCATGGACAGATTCAAAGGTTGCGCTCTATTGGATTTGTGGTGACATAGCTCGGTGGAAGGTATTCGTCGCAAATCGAGTATCCGAGATCATCCAACTATTACCAGCGGAGCATTGGAATCATATCAAGGGGAAAAAAAATCCTGCTGACTTGATTTCTCGTGGCATAAGTCCACTTCATCTTAAGAATTCCAAGTTATGGTGGTCAGGGCCTCAATGGTTGCAAGAAAAATGTCCAGTATCATACAGCGAATCAAAGTTTGAACTTTCAAAGGAAAGTCTCGAAATAATCAAGGCAGAAGAGCGCAAACCCATTCCAATCTGCAATCTTGTTAGCGAAGGACATCAAACTGTTCGAGAAATCATCGATAAATTCTCATCGCTTACGAAGATCGAACGAGTACTAGCTTACAGCTTGAGATTTATCTCAAATCTCTCTAGGAAGTCGAATGATCGAAACATCGGCAGAATATCTGTAACGGAACTACAAGAAGCTCATCGACGTCTTGTCAAGCATATTCAAGCTACACAGTTCGCAGAAGAAATTTCGACTTTACAAACTGGCCGTAATTTAAAGACATCTAGCAGACTTATACAGTTGCATCCCTTTCTTGATGAACACAGCTTGCTCAGGGTGGGCGGTCGGTTACATCACGCGCCATTGTCATTTGAGCGAAAACATCCCATCGTATTGCCGTTAGGAAGTCGATTCACAAAATTATTATTTGAACGAGAGCATCGACGTCTATTACACGCGAGTCAATTATTGCTGCTGTCATCAATTAGGGAACGATATTGGCCTCTCAACGGTCGAGACTTGACACGACAAGTTTGTCGTACCTGCATTTGGTGCGCTAGAAACAAACCGCAAGATTTATCTCAAGTCATGGGATCGCTGCCAAGCGATAGAGTTCATCCCAACCGAGCCTTCACAATTGCAGGCGTTGATTTCGCGGGCCCTATAACAACGTTGGTCAACAAGGGACGCGGACGCAAGACTAACAAATCATATATCGCTTTATTTGTTTGTTTTTCGACTAGAGCCATTCACTTGGAAGCAACGACCGAGTTAACAACTGCTGCATTCATCGCCACACTACGTCGATTTATAGGTCGACGAGGAAGGCCACGCACATTATATAGCGACAATGGAACAAATTTTGTCGGCGCTAATCGCGAATTGCAAGAAGTCTATCAGTTTGTACGAGCAGAAGTAGAAGCTAACATCGGTGACATGTTCGTGAATGAAAACATCGAGTGGAAGTTCATTCCTCCCAATTCCCCACACATGGAAGGATTATGGGAAGCAGGGGTGAAATCCTGCAAGTATCATCTCAGACGAATTATGGGCAATGCACTTTTCACATTTGAAGAATTGGCAACAGCACTTGTTCAGATAGAAGCTTGTTTAAACTCAAGACCTATATCACCAATGTCGACAGATCCAATGGATCTACAACCCTTTACCCCTGCACACTTCTTAGTTGGAGAATCATTAACAAGCCTCCCTGATGTCGATGTAACTCAGGGCCCGATAAATCGCTTAGATCGTTGGCAAATAATTCAACGCGCGTGTCAAGATTTTTGGAAACGATGGGCGGCCGAATATCTCAACAATCTGCAAGGCCGCAGTAAATGGCAGATTGCACAGGAAGATTTGAAGATCAACGATTTAGTCATAGTAAGAGAAGAGAATCTCCCACCTCTCAAGTGGAGATTGGGTCGAATTATAGAGGTACATCCGGGCAATGATGGCCGTGTGCGTATCGCTACAGTTCGAACCGCCGGGGGTAATGTCAAACGATCTATTGTAAAACTCTGTAAACTGCCTATCCGTCAAGTTGTAATAAGTAAATTAATTGCGTTAATTTGGTGGGCGGTATGTTGGGTACGTATTAAGGAGGCTCTTACGTCGATCATAAAACAACAGATCTTTATGAAATTAAATTATGTTGTAAAGTGAACCACAACGAACCGATGCCCAAAACTTTAGCATAGGTTGACGATAAAAATTTAAAAAATATCAGTATTGAAATTCGCATTTTTAACACAGGGCATATGGTAAACATTAAAATTTTTACCGGAAGTGATGTATTTTCTTGGCAAGTTCGCGAGCCAGGTAAACAAAAAACTAAGGAATTGTAGTTAAAATAATAATCTTTCTAATGATGAGAAGAAAACTTGGTGTTGACGATGAGTTATAAAAGATATTGTAGTTTTAATATGACGTACGACAGGTTAGGCGAATGATCTTCCGAGTGTCAAAATCGCGCGAAGTTTCAAATGTTGTATTACACGTAAATAAGTAAAATGCAAACATTCCGGAGAATTGTTTTGTACCTATATAAACAATAAGTTTCAATTATTTGCCAATCAAACCTTGAAAATCAAAAAGTAAACAATGTTAATTATTCTTTCTAACCTCACTTGCACATGTCTTTTCTCTGCGCTGTATGGTAGCGACATAATTATTCTCTCGCGCATTGACAACCTTTATTTTCGAGAATTTTCCTTTCATTTTCTCTCTCAGCATTCTCACGTTATATCTTTCTTTTGGCTCCATCTCTTCATCGCATCAATCGCTACAACGCTACACGGCTACACCTCACTTAGCTGCAGACTGCTGCAGACGACGTTGTAACACGCGCATGTTATTATTCTGCTCTTTAGCACTGACGTAGTCAACTGACTTATTGTATAAATTTTAATATTTACACTAATAGAACATATAACTTACTCTTACACTATGTAAAAATTATTATTTATTTTTTAATTTAATTTTCCGATAATTTTATAACCAATTATTAATGATAATTTTTCGGTTGCTACATTGATTAGAGCAGCCGGGTAAGAGCCTCCTTAAGTTTGTGTGCGCGCATATCGAAGTTATGATCGAGCGACGTAATCGAGCGATGTGATCGAGTTTCGATAGATATCGTATGTTCAGAGGGCGCATATGTTAACAAGCGAGTGCAAACTGCGGTGTGCGCACAGTCTGTATTAATTCGTCATTCAGTACGAACACGTATTAGTTTGTCAGTCAATATATTCACACGCAATAAAGTTTTTTGAGGCGGAATTCATAAACGAATCTTGAAAGTCAAGACGGTCTTAAGCTCGTTCTCATGACTACGATCGATTCATAGTTCTTGCTTAAGACCTACTTTCAAGTTTAATCTTGAGCTCGGTCTTAAGTAAGCAAATAACATTGCATAGATAAATCTTAAGAACGAAATGGCATTATTCAATACACAGTTCTTACTTAAAATTTGTCTTGAGGCAGTCTTGGTCAAGTCGACCAAATAGTCGACTTAAGACGGTTTTGTCAGGTTATGAGCTACATTGGCTGCATTCGGAAACGTCATCCGAGTGCACACTAGTATACTCCCTTCTCTTTCTATCTCAGCGAGTTTGAAGAAGGGAGTATACCCGTGTGTACCTGGGCCCGGGTGATGTTTCCGAACGCAGCCATTGTATTGCGAGTGGTGATATTCCAGTGTCGGGATTGCTGGGGATTGCGTCATTCTCGCCGTCGTGGCCGGTGGCCGTCATCATCGCGTCGTGTACCGCGACGATTAACCTTAAAGAGAGCGACGGGTGCAGTGGTGGTGTTTTCCCTCCGAGGAGGTACGACGAGTAAACTCGAGTCGCCGATATTCGAGGCGAGGAGGTGACGAGGAAAGTGCGTAGTCATCGATGTGAGAGAGACAAGCAGCCGAGAACGACGAGGAAGAGCAGAGGGAGCGAGTGCGAAAGGGGAGAGCGAGAGAGCGAGAGAGAGGAACAGCGGACAGGCCGAAGCCAGGAATTCCGACAACCGCGGCTCCATCAGGGAGCTCCACAAGTAGCAACGGTTTCGTCGGAAAGTATCGAAGTTGGCGCGAGGGGCGGAGAAGTTAAGACGGGTTTGTCAGGTTATGTGCTACACTGCATTGCGAGTGGTGATATTCCAGTGTCAGGATTGCGTCGTTCTCGCCGTCATCATCGCATCGTGTACCGCGACGATTAACCTTAAAGAGAGCGACGGGTGCAGTGGTGGTGTTTTCCCTCCGAAGAGATACGACGAGTAAACTCGAGTCGCCGATACTCGAGGCGAGGAGGTGTGACGAGGAAAGTGCGTAGTCATCGATGTGAGAGCCGAGCAGCCGAGAACGGCGAGGAAGAGCAGAGGGAGCGAGTGCGAAAGGGGAGAGCGAGAGAGAGGGACAGCGGACAGGCTGGGACAGGCCGAAGCGTCACAAGCCGGGAATTCCGACGACCGCGGCTCCGTCAGGGAGCTCCAGAAGTGGCAACGATTTCGTCGGGAAGTATCGAAGTTGGCGCGAGGGGCGGAGAAATCAGCTGTGGTGGTAGCGGCGGAAGTGGAAGCCGCTGCAGTAACGATGCCAAACATCGGTGTCAGTTGCTAACCTCCTTGAGACACTCGAAGCCAGGAGAGCTGCAACGGGCACAGACCAGTGTATTAAACGAAAATTTTTTACAATGGCAACTAAAAGAGTTATTTATTCCGATTTGGAGAAGCAAGTGTTTCTCGAAATTTTAAAAAAATATAAGCATACTATCGAGTCAAAAGGAACAAATTCGTCAACATTAAAAGAAAAATCAGAAGCTTGGTTTATAATTATACAGGAATATAATGAGTCTTTATTAATTTCTAATAAGGTATTTTAAGATAAACACAAACTCTTTTTCTTTGCCAATAAATAATAAAATGCGGGGGATTCGTTTATTTCGACCAAACTGGCAATCTTTATTAAGTTGATAAATTCGAGGAACTGCTGTATGAAATATACTTCAAATACCTTACCGTTATTTGACATTATGACAATCGACTTATTTTTAATATTAATCTACGCACAAAACATGTAAATGTTCCATTTCATTATTTTTGACTTGATGTTTTCTTAATTCACTTTACACATATTCAATATTATATTGTTTTAGTTCTGTAACGATGCGCCCCTCACACCAAGGCATCGTTCCCGGCTACCATCCGCCGGATGCCGCCCGACCGACCTTCCGTCGGGCGAGGACAAGGGCGCGGTGCGCCCACCTTTTTAAACTTTTGAAACGCACCGTGTGCGCGGGAAACCGCCGCACCGGTGCCTTCCCGCGCGACGCCGACGAGCGCCGACGGGGGGAGCACGGATCGCGCCGCTCCCGCCGCCGCGCGGCGCGCCTGACGATCGGCCTCCCCTCCTGCCGAACACGCCGCACCGAGCGGCATATATAAACCGGCGCGCTCAACGAGACGGGACCTTTTCGCCGACACCGTTCCGACCGAAAAACCTCTCCTAAGCTCCTAGGGCGACACGCAAACCGGGGTCCAGAGTGTGGGCCTCGAATGAGAGTTCTCAAGTGTCCCCGACGCCATCCTCCGTTCCGACGATTACGGCCAGGCGCGGTCGAGCGTGCTCGGCCCCGCAGCGAGGGTTCTCACGCCCGTATCGCCGGAACACCGCCATCCGAAACGTTCGCGCGTCCCGCCGATACGAAGTGCATGTGCACTCGCGTCCACCGCATATAGCGCGCTCCGTACTCCCGCATCTATACCGTTGTGTTATACCGCGATTCACGTCCCTGTCCCGCGTTCCGCGACTATCGTATTGTACCGCGACCCGCGTTGCATTATACCGCGAATCACGTCTCCGTCCCGCGATCCGTTCTTACCGTTGTATTATACCGCGAGTCTTGTCCCTGTCCCGCGTTCCGCTACCGATGTAATATACCGCGATCTGCGAATTGACCGAGCCCCGCGAGGGATAAGATATCCGCCCGATAGCCAGCCGAGTGCAGATACACCGCTGACCGCCGTCACCTCCCGCGCCCCGCCGCAGCCGGACGGCCGTTGCGACCCACCGCGCTTGCGCGTAACGCCGAGTTCCGCCGGTCTGGCGACCGTTGTAATATACCGAGTCTAGAGTAAACGTAATAAACGATATCTGTACATTGCACATTGATTATTGTCTCTGGGCCTGTCATCGAACCCCTGATCCAGAAATCCCGTCCGCGTTCGATAAAGTCAGGCCGTTACAGTTCTTAGATTTAGATTTATTTCTGACATAATGTCCGAACTAACGAAATGTTTTATAAAGGCTGTGGTCCACTTGATACTACAAATGCTTTGAAGCATTCTTCTTCTCCTTCTTTCTTCATTGAAAGAAAAAAGAAGAGGAATGCTTCAAAGCATTTGTATGGTTGATTAGCACAACGTTTCGACCGGGATTCCAGTTCTTATCAAGTACACTTTATCGTTTATACGCTTTTGGCTGCGGTCCCCTTGACGTTACAAATGCTTTGAAGCATTCCTCTTCTTTTTTCTTTCTATGAAGAAAGAAGGAGAAGAAGAACGCTTCAAAGCATTTGTATTGTCAAGTGGACCACAACCTTTATCAAACATTTCGTTAGTTCGGGCATTATGTCAGCAATAAATCTAAATCTATAAAGAACTGAAACAATATAATATTGAATATGTAAAGTGGATTAAGAAAACATCAAGTAAAAAATAATGAAATGGAACATTTACATGTTTTGTGCGTAGATTATTATTAAAAATAATGCCAAATAACGGTAAAGTATTTGAAGTATATTTCATACAGCAGTTCCTCGAATTTATTTATTTTTCTTAATATTAGGATGTTTTATGTTGCAGAGAGATGTTTCACAATTAAAGAAATACTGGTCTAACTTGAAACAACAATTTTAACAGCTGAAAGACAAGCAAGATTTCTTACTGGTGAAGGGCCACAAAAAAATGTTGGTGAAGTTGATTCAAATGTGTTAGACATAATACCTAGCCTTATGACTACAGCACCAACAATGTCTTCGAGTAATTTTACAAGGAATGATTCTACAGGTACTATTAAAATGTTTTTAAATAATACATATAAATTTGTTAATAAAATTATTTGTCAAATAAATAAATAAAATTTATTATTTTAGATCGACAAAAAGAAATTTTTAAAGCAGTTAAGCAAAATAATTTAGTACTAAACGAGGTTTCTAATGAACAACATTTAAAGAAAACACCAATAAAAACACCAACTTTATCATGCAGTCAGCCTGAATCAGCATCTGATTTAAGTAAGCTAAAAATTAATTAATTTAAAATTAATTTAAAGTCACAATTTTTTACAATATATTGATAAGATTAGTATTATGTTATAGTATGTATAGGAGGGAAATGGTACGCATGTATCGTCGCAAAACGAGTGTTTTGGCTGACCGAAAAAATAGCGGACCGTTGTTTTCGAGATCTCTCGCGCTCACGGCACGTCGGCGAGGTACGGCACGGCTCTGAGATCTCGCGATTTCCGCGTGAGAGTTGAAATGCCGCGCGCGCGGTAGATTGTTCCGGCCGCGGTAGATCGTCGTTTTTGATCATTGTGTCAGTGACAGTCGCGCGTGTGACCGCATCGTCCAGTGTTCGCCGCATCGTCTCGGCGTCATTGTCGCCGCCGTTTTAGTGGTGATGGTGTCGGTGGTGGTGGTGGTGGTGGTGGTGGTTGTGGCCGTCATCATCGTCGTCGTTGTTCCGTACAAAATGACGTAAATCACAGATTCCCTGGGTCCTGACGGAACGATTCCGACGACGTGTCGGCGCGTCGAGGAATCGGCGCGAGGACGCCGTCGACAAAGAGCAACTCAAGAAGGCAGTTCTTGCGGTGAGAAAAGATAAAATTTAAAAAAATACCACACAAACAGAACCGCAGCCTTCGACGAGCAGTGGGCGTAAATCGAAATTAAGAAAGCAGCAGCGGTCGGATTCTGACGAAGACTTGAATAATACGTGCTGCGTGTGCTCAGAGAAGTTGACAATAAACAGCATATGGGAAACAGTGCATTGCGTGCGAGCGTAGGGCACACAACACATGCGTGCGCTCGTCAGGATCTGTATTCACGTACCTAAATTTTATGGAATAAGTAAAACAATTATTTTTTAATAATGTATAAAAATTTTAAATAAATTTTTATATTTTTCTCTTAAAAAAACAATTATTAAAATTTATTCTATCATTTTTCAGGATTAGATGTACGTATATGTATTGAAAATGCAGTGCAGACGGCTTTACCCTGGGGGGTAGACGGTTTAACCCCGGCATTTTTGAGATTTTAATTTTTCCACCGTTGTCGTTTTTACTCTATACCGGTTAAACAAAGCGACATAGACAAAAATTTCCTATATAAATTTTGTAGCTAAAAGTTCACTCTTCACAGTGGTATACCACATTTAACTACAATTATTTATTTTGTTGTTAAAAATCAGCACCGAAAAAAACCAGACGGTTTAGCCCCGGTCTCCCCTATATATTTGGCGATTTGTCGTTAAATCCAAAAATAGAGATTACGTGGCATGGTCTGCAAAAACCACGTTAATATCATAAAAATCATTTTAATGACCACCTTAAAATACATATATTTGCCTTTGTAACCTTATTGAACAAGTCTCTAATAAAATTATTTATTAACGGCTTCATACTTAAATCTTGAGTCTGCTTGTACGAATTTCATCACGAGTAGGTACATGTCTCCCCTGTACGGCGACATGTGTAGAATTATGTACACCGGACAGTCTGATATATCACGTAGTGTGCGAGGATGTGTATGAAAACGTGAAACGCGATATTGCTAGATTCGACACGAGCGATTACGTGATCGACAATGCGTACGGTATAAAGCTCGCGAACAAGAAGGTGCCGGGCTTGATGAAGGACGAGAATAACGGCGCGATCATGACTAAATTCATCAGACTCAGGGCGAAGATGTACGCGTTGAGAGTGGATGGTAAAAAAGAATGTAAAAAAGCGAAAGGTGTGAAGAGCAACGTCGTAGCGCGTACTATAACGTTCGAGGATTACACGAGGTGTTTGAACGATGAGATCGAAATGACGCGGCAGCAGGCTTGCATAAGGGGTGCGTTCCAAAATTCACTGACGACACTACTACGACAGTACTGTCACAATACAGAACGTTGGTCAGTAAAGGAGCATCGTCAGTAAAATGAATTTTGGAACAATTCTCAGTAGCGAGCAGCGCCGTTTTATCAACAAATATGGCAGCTAGATCCATACGTGAAGAAGAATTGCAGTTATGGAATGAAGCAATGGATTTAGTATTTGAGTCGTCCTCTGAGTTCTCTGAAAGCTCCAGTGACAACAAAAAAGAGGAAGACTTACAAATATTAAATTATGTTGGTCATGTCGCTCGTGGACGGGGAATGCCTCTGCCTCGTCAAAAGAATTATGTAGAAACGGTGGTTCCTACGTATTCTCCCAAATTTTTCAAGGAAAATTTTCGGTATGTGCTATTATTTATTATTTATGAAATAATGAAAGAGTATTATATTAGAATATATGCGAGGTTATGAACCCACTGAGATGTGCAATAGATGTGTCTGTAATTATTTTGTTTATTGTAGGATGTTTCCAGCAACGTTCGAATATTTATTCAAACTGGTGGCTCCTGAATTAGAGAGGCGACACAATCGAGGACGGCCCACAATATCAGCAAGAAAACAACTTTTAATAGCTCTTTGGTATTGTTTGAGATTCCGTTCTCACGTTGCGCCACCGGATCAGATGGCAGCATCGACCGGGTATCGACCGGCTGGATCCGCGCGGCGGCGATCGCAAGCATGGGCGCGAGCGTCGTCGTCTTCTTCCGCGCGACAGAGACAGTAGACAAATGGCCGCGCTTTGAGCAGAAGTGCGAAGTGTGCTCTGTACGTTTCTCGTGGAGAACTCAATCAACGTACCTATCGCAATCATTTGACGCATTAGAGACAGTGTCTTGACGTGTAAAGAGACCGCTCATCAATTATCAGGTGCATCAACAAGGCAGCTCAGGATCACACGTGCGCGGATGCCGACCGCCACGTGGCTCACCGGCTCACCGGGCGACTCACCACACGACGACAATTCATATAATTGTCTCATACATTTAAGGCTTCTCATTTAAGCAACGCTCAACGAATTCTCAGGTCAGACTGTACATTTCTCTCAAAGTAAAGACTGCTCAGACTGTGCTCTGAGCTACATAAATTAAACGGACATAATTTATTAACACCTTCCACGCGCGTCCTTCTCATCCCGCTTCCATCGCCGGGAAAAACAGCGATTTCGCGAACAGGTATATATGGGCACTCCTGACTCTTATCGGTAAGCATAATGTCTACATCATTATTCATTGTATTTAAGAGATATCCATCTATATTTCATGTTTTCTTCACTGTGCAGGTCAGTATGTAAAACATTTGATGTGAGACATGCAACAGCAGTCAGAGCTGTTAGGCGTGTGTCACGCTCTGCATTCTTTGGCTCCACAATTCATCACCTGGCCTTGAGAAGACAAAGTGGACACTACAATTTCAGACTTCAGAAGAAAGAGCCCTTTTTCTGGTGTTATTGGCGCCATTGATGGGTGTCATATTGTCATCAATGCCCCGAAATCTAGTGATGGAGCTTACATAAATCGGAAAGGAGCACACTCTATCCAGTTCCAGGTATCAAAATAATACACTCCAGACTGCGTTTCAAATTTATTCCTTGGAGTAGAGTAGCCTTTGATTTGACCAATTAGATTAAAAGAAATATAAATTTCTTTGTTCTGATTGGTCAATCGTAAGCTACTCTATGCCAAAGAGTAAATTTTGAAACACAGCCTAAGTGGAAAGATACTATTACAGTGTTACACCCGTGCTGTACGCCCGTGCCGTGCGCTCACGCGGGTCGCCCCGTATTAGAAGTTGCGAATCGCCCTTGACAGCTGTGTTGTTTACTTGAGGTGACTGTCAAATTATGCTCCGGGTCCGTCACGTTCGGACGTGTTAACCCGAGCTCCGTGTATAAACGAATCTTCATTAAACGAGTTCCTTTTATACAAGTAAGGAGCCTTATTTATTGAGCGAGTGCCGGAGTGCGCGTCGCGTGTGAGTGCAAGAGTGAGTGAGCTAACTCCCGGCGAGCGTAACAATATCATTTTATTTTCCTGTAATTCATAAACATCTTGAGGGATTATTAATAGTTACTGATAATTTTTGTAGGCTGTGTGTGATGCAAAAACAATATTTACTCATGTGTATGCTGGGCATGTAGGCTCAGTACACGATCAACGTGTATTTCGCCTGTCAGAAGTAAATGACTTTCTGAGGTCGCCAGATGAGTATTTTCCCAATGATACTCACCTTATTGGTGATGCAGCTTATAAGATTGATCCACATTTTCCTCCTTACAAGGATAATGGACATCTAACTCGGCATCAAAATAATTTCAACCATTATCTTTCAAAAACAAGAATGACTATTGAACGTGCTTTTGGATTGCTCAAGGCAAGATGGAGGAGTCTCCTTCATCTCCTTCCCATGACATCGGTTAACAAAATTCCACAATATATAGTGGCTTGCTGCGTTTTGCACAATATTTGTAAATTAAGAGGAGATGTCTGTAATGAGCCATTGCCAGAAAATTGCCTAGAAGAGAGGGCAGTTCGTGGACCAGTTAACGATTTAGCAAGGACCCGTGCAGCTAATGCAAAGAGGGACAGAATTGCATTATCTCTTCCGCCAATACAAGAATAATTTGAGATTAGTTACGTGAGGTTCAATTTCTAAGTAATGTGTTACCTCTTTCTACTTTCCATGTTTGTACTTTATAATTTTCTATATTTTTATATATTTATACATTTTATGCAATAATAATACATTGAAATTTATAGGATAATCTTTCACATGACATTTTATTTCTTATACCTTCTTTTTCTTTTTTAAGTTACAAATAACACGTACATTAATTTATCATTATTATGTACAAGATGGATAATGAATATCAAAACTTATATAATAATATCAATATTAGAGTAAGTCTTAGCCTTAGATAAACTTTGAAAATCTTAGTTTACATTTTAATAATAAAATAAAATTAAAACTGGTAATATTGATTGATGAAGTCATTACATGTGTACGTACAATTAATGTCTTTCCATTTGAAGATAGCCGCTCGAGTCCGATATCCAATAAGAAAATTTATTTGATTAAACTCATTTTTTATAAAAAATAATTTATTGAATATCAAACTTTAGCACTCTCTTCAGGTAGGAAGGCATTAATAATGACTCCATTTGTACAATTATATAATAATAACACTTTTACCTGAACTTGATTTCAAAGACTTCCCTTTTCTACAAGCATTACATTTCTTCATAACATAAAAGAAATAAAAACAATTGAATCAATGGCTTCGATATAATATAAACAAATAAAAAAAATATGCACAAATACAACATGTGACATAGTTTAAGATCACACAAATGAGTTCATAGAATGAAATGTAAGACTTGTCCATTAATGTCAAAAACAAAAAATATATATTAGCACAAAGATATTTGGCATAATAATATCATGTACTTTGGTAAAAAATATTTTCACATTATGGTGGAACTTAAAAATTGTAGGCGATATCTAGGCTGCTTTCACGAAAAATTAAAATAATTCAGATTAAAATGATCCTGCGCTGTAATTAGTCAAATCTGAAATTTTATTGAATAAATTTTTAATGAGATTCAATGAAATTTCAGATTTGACTAATCACAGCGGAGGATCATTTTAACCTGGGTCATTTTGATTTTGTCGCGAAAGCAGCCGTAGTTACACAAAATTAAAGATAATCTTAGGAAAGACAAGGAGATCAAAAACTAACAAAATAATAAAATTAATAATCACTTATCAGTACTATCCTAATTATAAGAGCTTGGTCCAAGGTATTGGGTATTTTATATATCACAGTTCATAGTTGTTTTTGCCGCAGTATCAATTCCCTTTAGACGAGCATCCAGAAGCTGTAAAAATTGAGTTCTCATAGCCATCTTTTCCTTGTGTCGCATTTTTTTCCTTTTTTCAGACTGTCTATGCAACTTCTCCTTTGCCTTCAATTTTTTAAGATGATGTTCCTCCCTGTCACTTTTAATTTTGTTATAGATAGCATCTGCGAGCTCCTCGGCCCTGCTCTTTTTTTCTTGTTTGCAAGACAAAAACAGTATGTAATTAGTAGACTTCAGATTATACAAATTACATATAACCCGAAATCTAGTAATTACATTATAACATACTTTGATAAGTATCTGCAATTAACAAATATTACCTCCTTGAAAAGTGCATGACGCTGTGTCTGGTACTGATGATGAGACAGAGTCTGAAATATTGTCGCTCGGCCCACTGCTAGACGCAGTGCTCAACGGAGTCACCCAAGGGTGTTGCCCAAAAACCTTCTCCATGGTCTGAAATATGACAAAATATACTTTCGTATATAAATATTTCCAAATTATATACATGTTTTGCAATAAAAACATTTTTTCTTTACCTCATAAAATTCCCAGTTAGGAATACGTCCGTTGCCACTTTGTTTGGATGCATCCTTAATTTTTTTATACCTCCTCTTCAGGCTGTCCATTTTTTGAAGAAATCTGTCTCCAATAGAATGTATATCCCTTTGATCTCATTATTTTGGCAATTTCTTCCCAATAAAATCTATGGGCCCTCTTCCCAGACTTAAAGACTTTCTTTCTCACTATATTTCTGCAATAGCAGTAAAGTCGCTGCTGAGTTCCACTTTGCTCTACCTAAGAGGACCAAAAACAAAATAAAATACTTTGAGAAAAGATATTAGAACTATAAAGAGATCACAAACAACACAGATTTATACCATCTATGCCTGTTCAAAAATCTTCAAAAGTACGTACCTTATTCCTTGGTTGATGCATCATCTCCCTCCGTTTCCCCCTCTTGCCTCTCTTCATCTTCGCTTATATTACACAAGTCAACATAAATTTTGCGTTTGAAATTAGGGTATGCAATTACGATAGGTTTATCGACAGTTATCCGAAAAAAATTTATATTTCATAAAAAAGTTTGCTTTTGTAGCCAGGAGAACGTTTGTACGATATTTTAAAAAATTTATGATTTTAATTTTTATCTGTTAAAAAACCAAAACAAATTGTATATTATTTTTATTAACTTTAACTATTATATTAGCTTACAAAATAATAGAAAAAAGTTCAAAAGTGAACCCTGTTACTCTTTCTTTCATTGTACGTGAGTACTTTCTCTTATTAAACCCCAAATATAGTCTCCCATCATATTTTCATTATATTGGCCTTGATAACGGCGTTCGAAGTCCATAACGTCTTGATGAAAACGTTCTCCTTGTTCTTCTGAGTACACTATGTTGTTTTTAAATTTATCTAAATGAGCATGTAGCATATGCACTTTCAGAGACATCCTGCAACTCATGGCATGTGGTTTAATAAGAAAAAGTACTTACGTACATAAAAGAAAGAGTAACAGGGTTCACTTTTGAACTTTTTTCCATTATTTTGTAAGCTAATATAATAATTAAAGTTGATAAAAATACTATACAAATATATTTGTTTTGGTTTTTTAACAGATAAAAATTAAAATAATAGATTTTTTAAAATATCGTACAAACGTTCTCCTGGCTACAAAAGCAAACTTTAAAGAAAATATTAATATTTTTCCTTTATTTTGGTGCATGAAGAATAGGAAAATCATGAAATGAATCCAAGCACAAAAAACAAATTTTTTTTGTAGAGTTGTGTTATCAGAGACCACTTGGGTCTGGACAGTGTCATGTGTTCTTCTTAATGCAGCATTTGCTATACGTTTAGCAAACTTGGGATTTGTATAAAAATAACCCTTAAACACATACTGTCCAGTCAGTACCACCAATAACGTGGGTATGCCATACCCTACTCGCGTATTTCAACTGTAACTTTGAGTCCTGTGCATCAATTTTAACTTCTTTTTTTTTAAATTGTGTGCCAGACTGTAAGGAAGAAGACCATGTAAATTATATTGTGATTTAACGTTTATTTTTAAAGATATTTGCAAATAAGTCGAATGAAGTCGTAAGAAAATTGTGCAAAAATCACTTTTTCTTTAAAAATTCATAACTTAAAAAAAAAACTGATAAAGACATTTTACAAACGGATCTTAAAAGTACAGAAATGATAGTATATGAAAATACGTCATAATTATTTGTTCTAAAAAGTATAATTATTTGACATGGTAATGTTACGTCCTGCGAACTCCGCGATTTCCCTTTTTCGCTTAAATTCCTCTGCGCTCAGGATAGCCGTTAAGATTAGGATAAGGTAAACTAGGCACGGACGGTTGTCGATCGACGAGTGAGCCTTGATCCTTGCATATTCCTTTTCCTTTTTTTATGGGTGAAGTATCTGTTTACCTAGGCGCTTAAACGCAACCTTTCAGATGACGAATTAGTGACGGACGGAGCATACGTGACTGGATTTTCATCGGCCTTGTCAGACCCAAAACGGAAAGAATGTAAACCTGGCGACACGACGCGCCAAATGGGCCTATGGGTTGATGAAGATCTTTATTGCATCAAGCGAGGTTTTAAAAATGCACGTACGATGTTTCTGACAAGCGGAAACAAAGCCTGAGACGTGTCCGTAAATATACGTGGCAGAGTTTTTTGCTTGCATTTAGGATTAAGAGGCATCCGTCAACACAAAAACAGGGGTCGCGAGATAAAAAAGAAACCTTAATAAAAGAGAAACCAGCGATAACCGAAAAACAAGTGAGTCACTGGAGGAAGCGATAGGTTGCACCCCCAATAAGACAGTGGGGGGCCTTATGAGAAGACTCGCCAATGAACGGTCGGAAAAATCGACAACCGTCTCTGGCTTTCTAGGATAGGTGAAAAGTTAAAGGTATTTATATAGAATAGCTACTGCACCTCAAAAATTAATAAAGATAGGCTTATTCGACGCATTTTGGCACGAAACGAAAGAATCTGGTAGAAAAATGCGGCGGTCTGCTCTGCGAAGCAAGATATTTAGCGTTAAAGTTGACGATTCTTAGGTTAGAAATCCTGTCATACCGACGTGATGTAGCGATCATGAACATGCCCCGCGGCCACATGCGCATGCTCCGTGGCCACACGTGCATGCAAAAGTGTGCGAATTTTAAACGTATTCATACTTATAATGCATAAATATAAATATGTACTTTTCATATACCGACTGTTCTCTGCTTTAACAAATTATTTCTGCTACAGATATTAAGCGTTGAAGTTAACAAAACAAAAATAATTTATTAACCTTTAGACCGCCGGCATTTGATGAGTTTTAATCCTCTTAGAAAGTCCTCAAATTGTTGTGCTTATATCTTATATGTAACATATACAAAGTTCCGATCACACATAGAGTCTATATTTAGACTTTCCGGCGGTCTAAAGGTTAAAGCAGAGAATAGTTGGTATATAAATATATGCTTTTCATATACCAACTATTCTCTGCTTTAACAAATTATTTCTGTTTTCATTAACTTCAACGCTTAATATCTGTAGCAGAAATAATTTGTTAAAGCAGAGAACAGTCGGTTTATGAAAAGTACATATTTATATTTATGCATTATAAGTATGCATACGTATATAAATATGTACTTTTCATATACCAACTATTCTCTGCTTTAACAAATTATTTCTGTTTCATTAACTTCAACGCTTAATATCTGTAGCAGAAATAATTTGTTAAAGCAGAGAACAGTCGGTTTATGAAAAGTACATATTTATATTTATGCATTATAAGTATGCATACGTATATAAATATGTACTTTTCATATACCAACTATTCTCTGCTTTAACAAATTATTTCTGTTTCATTAACTTCAACGCTTAATATCTGTAGCAGAAATAATTTGTTAAAGCAGAGAACAGTCGGTATATGAAAAATACATATTTATATACCAACTATTCTCTGCTTTAACAAATTATTTCTGTTTCATTAACTTCAACGCTTAATATTTGTAGCAGAAATAATTTGTTAAAGCAGAGAACAGTCGGTATATGAAAAGTACATATTTATATACCAACTATTCTCTGCTTTAATAAATTATTTTTGTTTCGTTAACTTCAACGCTTAATATCTGTAGCAGAAATAATTTGTTAAAGCAGAGAATAGTTGGTATATGAAAAGTACATATTTATATTTATGCATTATAAGTATGCATACGTTTAAAATTCGCACACTTTTGCATGCGCGTGCGGCCACGGAGCATGCGCATGTGGCCGCGGGGCATGTTCATGATCGCTACATCACGTCGGTATGACAGGATTTCTAACCTAATAATCGTCAACTTTAACGCTAAATATCTCGCTTCGCAGGGCAGACCGCCGCATTTTTCTGCCAGATTCTTTCGTTTCGTGCCAAAACGCGTCGAATGAGCCTATTATTATTAATTTTTAAGGTGCAGTAGCTATTCTATATAAATACCAAGTTAAGAATCCACCCCTCGGGTAAAAACATCCCGTCAACGAGAAATCCTTTAAACAAAAATTAGAAGCATCTTTCCAACCAGAAGTTCCCAAAATGAAAACCTGACACATCCCACACAAAATTCATCCCTTCCATCCCTTTAATTTTCCTATATAAACCCCGACATTGGAGCACTCATCCTCATTCTTCTTCATCTTCTCGCCTTGGACTTCAGTTTCGCGCACAGCCCTGGCTTCAGTCTCATCAGTCGACTTCAACCTTAGAGCCTTTTCGTCGATAGAATTGTCACCGACCAAGTAGTGCGCGTTATAATTACGAGTGCTAACCGAGGAGCTGAGAATCCCACTACACTTATTAGATCCGCACCGTTAGATCAGCATCAAAAAGTAAGTCCTCTACATACACATACACATATTGATATCTGGGCCCTTTTTTTATCTTTATTTTATCCCCTTTCGTATTCACTCGACACTCACCCGTTCAGGGAGTCTCTCGGTTAAACATTACACTCTAATCTTTCCCCTTCTCTTCACTACTCCGAATTAGCCGATTTATCGGCGGATTCAGAATAATCTCTTCTATATTACTTCTGAGTTAGCTGATTTATCGGCGGGCTCGAAGTAATCACTATTTTTATATTACTCTTGAGTTAGCTGATTTATCGGCGGGCTCGGAGTAATCTCTACTACTATATTGCTTCTGAGTTAGCTGATTTATCGGCGGGCTCGAAGTAATCTCTATTACTATATTGCTTCTGAGTTAGCTGATTTATCGGCGGTCTGGAAGTAATCTCTATTCCTGAATTACTTCTGAGTTAGCTAATTTATCGGCGGGCTCGGAGTAATTTCTTTTTTCCATATTACCCCCGAGTTAGCTGATTTATCGGCGGACTCGGAGTAATCTCTTTTCTATTCACCGCTGGAAACCTCACCAGATTCTCTCTCTTTAATCCCAATCCTCCAAAATCGAGTCGACTTCCCGCGGTTAACGCTTTGTAACAATTAACAAGCTATTAACTTGTGGTGGAATCGCGCGGTCCCCCCCTTAAGAAATCTCGAAGGGCCATAAAACACGAGCGTGATCGTCAGAAGCAGCAAGAGCGAAGGAGATTAGAAAAGGAACAAATTAGACCCGGTCCTTCGCGTGTCGCCAGTCCACCGCCCCTACCGGCCTTTACGGAGGAGCCCGGTTGCTCACACGAGAGTCGCCCCGTTATCGCGCTCTCTCGCCCCGTCGTCCTCCCCTCTCGCCATGTTCCCGCACCTTAACGCCCGGTTTGTCGCGTGGCTCCTTTCCGCGTGGTCCCCGTAAACCCTGACCCCGCCCCCCTGCTCGAACCCTCGTATTCCCCCGTCCCATCTCCGACCCCCTCGATCGCCTCGACCCTCGATCTCGAGGAAGTACTCCATCCCGAGATGATTACTCTAGATTAATTATTTGTTCTAATACACACACCGTACCCCTACAACTAGTTTATTTTAATTAATAACTTCTTGTCTTACACACACATCCGCCATTCACACTTGTAAATCCATTCAGTTTATTTCCCTAGTTCTTATCTATTGAGCACCTAGCTTCTATTATTGTAATAGAATATTTTAATTGTAATAAAATGTTTGTCTTCTGTTAAATGTTAATTTCAAACTGCATTGCTTTATAACTTAAAACCACCTAACCCGTTACTCATCATCCTCTCGAAATCGCACGAGGTCCGATCCTGAGTTAAAGGGGTTGGACGTTGCAACCGCACCCTTCCACAGCGACGCGCCATCCGCCGATGAGATCTCCCCGTGTGGTCCTCCGTCGAGTCGAGGCCACAAATAGGGGGGCCGTGCCACAGTTAGCGGTTACCGGCGTGCCAGCCGAATCGAGGCCACGTGCGGAGGTCGCACCTAGGGCCCCGGCGGCTAACCCGGCAGCAATGCCAGCGAGGCCGCTCATGTCGGCGCTAAGCGTGCCAACCTTGGCGCCAACGCCACCACCCCATCTCGATGATATGATCGTGGCGATGGGCTACGGGCGACCGATCGGGCCGGTGGAACAGCCCTCCGACGACTTCCAGAGTCCGTCGAGCGGAGGGGAGGAGGACGAGACCTGGAGGCCGGGAGTGTAGGGGGGCGCGCGGAAGTAAGAGGAGGCGCGATGCGCACGATAGGTATTGCGTCTAGTGTAGTTAAAAGCACACAAAAAGTTTTGGTTTGCACGCCGCATCACCCACTTAGAGATAAGAGCGTTTTCGTTTGCTTTTGTTTTCCCGTTTAACGACATCAAGTCAAGACCATCTCCGTTCCTTTTACTTTTAATTATAGATATAGGGGTGTAGGTTAAGTTGCGCGCCCACGAGGCATTTGTTTAGTTCGAGCCCATCGGGCCAAAAGTAGGTTAAGCTCATCCATCAGGTCGCCGACCAAGTTAGGTTTCAATTTTGTTTTTTGGTTCGCACGTAGATATATGTTTATTTTGACGCGCAATGGTCGGCGCTATAATGCGCGAGAATTCGGCGAACCGTAATAATCTCCAGGAAAAGACCACGCAAAGGCAACTGGCAGGACCTGGGATACACGGCCACAGAGCCGGCGCCGTCATTTGAGCATTGATTCGAGAAAGAGACGTTTTCCTCGAGAACAAGGGTCCGAAACGCAACCGCACGAACCTGGGATACACGGCCACAGGGTCGGCACCGGCATTCGGGCATCGATTCGAGAAAGAGGCATCTTCCTCGAGAACAGAGGTCCGAAACACAATCGCACGGACCTGGGACACGCGCCTACAGGGTCGGCGTCGTCGGCGGACCGCGAGTTGCGGTGGCGAGCACCTGCTATGGGAACAAAGGCCAGGAGGAGCCTGGGCGAGACCGGGGAGGTCGTCCCGCGGGGTCGGCGCCAACGGCCGACAGCATGGAGGTCTCCCGGACGTCATCCTCTGGGAGTCGTCCCGGGACCGGCACGAGGAGTAACCCCGAGGAGGTGCGCAAGGGTCGGCGCCATCGGCGTCGAAGAAACCAAAAGCGCGACAACGTGGTGCAGCGGTACCGAGGAAGGAGCAGCCCCGCAGCGTAATACCGACGGAAATTTCCACCCGAAAGCTTCGAGAAGGAAGTCATGGAAAACAAGCATGACTATCACGCGGCAAGCGATGGAAACGTGTGCGAAAACACGCAAAAATCGGAGAAAGTTGCGACGTCATAGCGAACGACGAAAACAACCCGGGAGTGGGGGTAGCTCGCGATAGTGGGGAGCCAGCGAGAGACAGGCGGCTCGAGGCAGTCTCTCGAGTATCGCGATAGCGAGCGGACGTATCTATCGACGGTATAGTACAATCGCGGACATAGTGTTACGCAAATACAGCGATAGATTACGAACATTGCTTTTCGAAATACATAACAATCGGGAACTCCCGCGTAACTGCGCGTTAAATACTCGCTTAACGATAGTGAGGGGTAATCAATTACCAACGACTTACATGTGATTGCGATAAAGTGCGAATCAATTGTAAAACGATCTGTAATCAGGTGACGACGATCTGGGAATAAAGAATTATTATTTCTGAAATAAAGTCTCAATACTAATTACTAATTAGCTATACTTACCTTCGACTTACTTTGTCCATCAGCGATGATCCATCGGTGTCCAGCGGCGATCCGGTATGCGATGATGCGAGGATCCGGGGAAGTCCAGCTGCGACGATGATCCATCCGGGACAGGAACCTGTAACGGAAGAAGAGTATTATTAAATAATAATAGTAATTATTGAGACGCGAGGTAATCCGGTATGCGATAAGGCGAGGATCCGGGGAACCTGAGATGCGGTGATAATCCATCTTGGTAGTCCACCGGAAACAGAAAAGGGAAACTATTAGTACGCGAGCGATACTTGCCCTTAACCTTCTCGGTTATTAGAGGTCAAACCGAGTGGCGACCGTAAGATAGGAGACTAAAACTACGCGTAGCGGGCCTCCAATTGTACCGTCCGGTTACAACGTAACAGTAAACTTGGACAATTTTTAAATTTTTTGGAGCATTTCAATCACGTGAAAAAAATTCCTGTAATTTTGGAACTAATTTATAAAAACTTTTAAGACTTTATGTCTAGTTTTTGCGATTGATAAACATAATTTAAAAGTTAAATTTGGCTTTAAAAACTTTACAACAAAATGGCGGACATAAAAACCATACATATATTTAATTATTTTACAAAAATAGGTTAAAAATAATTTTAAGTTACAATATAATTCTTTAAAAATGATTTTTTTTCATAAAAAAATAAAGGTTATTATACCGAGCAGAGAGTACATATTTTTGCCGTGTGTATTTTGCACATTGGTAATTCGCATTTCAAACATTTGTACATGTTATAAATAAAATAACATAACCTGAAATAATCCGTATTGTAAAATTATAACCTCAAATTATCTGATACATTGCGGTAAATAAATAAAATAAAATATCTAAAAAAATTCCACTAACACACAAGGTGGGTATGGCATACCCGAAACAAACTTTCTTATCTTTTTGCTCGGCTTCTACGAGTCTGACGCTGCTTCAAATTCGACATTCAAGATGAAACCTCAAAGTTTTTTTACACGCTTGTAGCGGACCGCTACCGTCATCCGTTTCGAAATGGCACGTGATTAAAGAACCGACCGGGTATGGCATACCCAACATATGTGTTTAAGGGATAAGATTCATATAGACACATATATACATTTAATATTTATGGGAAATCAAAATTCTTCTAGAGTAAAGCAAGAAACTTTGATAGATATGCTTAATTAAGAGTTAATTTTTTAGTAAATATATGAGATTTTGAGGGAAATATTACTATCACTTTCACTTACCATTTACTACTCTTGCAGCATCTTCAGCAGTTACAAATACTATTACATTTTCACCTTCTGAACTCTGAAGATGTAATTCTATCATACTTTCTGACATGATAGAATATTAATATTTTTTATAATTAATGTAATACTAATAAAAATAATCAACTGCACTCCTGCAGTTTACTTTCTTCTTTATTTCTTCATTAGTCGACATTTGCTTTCACGTTCACTTGTTCGTCGATCGTTCATCTTTGCGTCAATTCCGCGCCAAATGCCTCTGTCGTCTGCTTTTACTGACGCTGCCTCACCTCTCGCGCTTCAGTATCGCCAGCAGATTTCTAACCTCGCAGCAGGCTATTAATGACGTCATGAGTGACGTCACTGACGATGCTAACCAGTACTGGCAGCAGTTTTCGGAACGATTTCCAGTACTGGCAGTACTGTCAGTGAATTTCGGAACGCACCCAAGATCCGATCGACACCAGGTGTACACCGTGTCTGAAACAAAAATCGCTCTGAGTCCGTACAACGATAAGCGATACATTATACCCGATTTGACCGATACGTTACCGTGGGGACATTACCGAATACCTTTGTAACGTATGCACGTATGTAATAGTATAACGTATGCAGTAGTATATGTATGTAACGTAATATATATATAACGTAGTAGTGTAACATATGTCTGTCGTATAACGCATGAACGTATCGTGCGTATATTATATTACAGTATTGGAAAGGATATTAATAAAGATATTGCACATGTGTATTTCATATTTTTTACGTACTTTATATGTATTTCATATTTCAAACACTTTACATGTATTACATATCGCATATTTTTATGTTATGAATAAAATACAGTTTGCACAAATTAAATAACATTGTCCTTGGATATCCATAAATTGTGCGATATCCATCGAATCCCAGCCATTTAACGTAAACCTCGTCGCCCCTCCTGCGCAGTACTTTCTCCACGAGATACACGTCCGGATAAGTCGCGCGATGCAACTCCTGCTCGTAGAACGCCCCAGCGACGGATTTTCCGCGATAGTCCTCGAGTAGATAGGTTACGGGATTGGTACGCTGCACTTTAACAATCTTAAACACCTCGATGGTCCAATTCGGCGTGTAACCCTTTTCGAAAATTGTTTTGTATTTGCTAACGCGCACCGAGTCACCCACTTTGAATTCTGCCGGACCCGCGATCTTTATCGCGCTGTATACGGTAGCCAAGAGTCTTTCGGCTTTCGCGGGGGTACCGTCGACGGGCCGCATGCCGATGGTTCGATGCTTTCGCGCGTTGTAATCTGACACGAGTCGCGGCAATGAGTCGACCCACTTGTAATTTTTATTGCGCGTAAACATTTTCCACGTGTCGTTTTTTAACGTACGATTGAATCGCTCGACGACTGATGCCTTCAACACCGAATACGTGGAATAATGATTGATGTCGTGTTTTCTCACGAGACGTTGTACATCGGTGTTGTAAAATTCCTTCCCCATGTCGGTTTGTAGATTACTAGGGCACCTCCCGCTGTGTCGAATGATCTCAGCGATAGCGTCGGCTGTCTCGTTGCCGCTTTTACCCTTGAGCGGCACGGCCCACGCGTACTTATTGCGCACGAAATTTCTCATTAATCCGCTCCACCGATGGTGCGAAATAGAGTTTGTCGGGTCTCCGCTGTGCTCGAACAATCCAAATTTGTTGATCGGCATTTTGACGCTGATTGAACGGATCGCTGTTGCGCACCGTTTAGAGAAGGATGGCTGGTGGATGACCGGTGGATTAACCGCACGCTGGAAAATGACTGGTGGATGTCCGGTGGACAAATCGCACGCCGGAGAATGGCTGGTGGATGTCCGGTGGATTAACCGCACGCCGGAGCATGGCTTGTGGATGTCCTGTGGATTATACGCACGCCGGAGAATGGCTGGTGGATGTCCGGTGGATTAAACTCACGCCGGAGGATGGCTGGTGGATGTCTGTCGGATTAATCGTACGCCGAAGCATAGCTTGTGGGTGTTCTGTGGATTAAACGCACGCCGGTAGATGGCTGGTGGATGTCCGGTGGATTAAACCCACGCCGGAGGATGGCTGGTGGATGTCCGGTGGATTAACCGCACGCCGTAAAATGACCGATGGGTTAAACGCACACCGGAGGATGGCTTGTGGATGACCGGTGCATTAAACGTACGTCGGAGGATGAATAGTGGATGTCCGGTAGATTAAACGCATGCCGGAGGATGGCTGGTGGATGGCCGATGGATTAAACACACGTCGGAGGCTGGCCGGTGGATTAAACGCACGCCGGAGAATGGCTGGTTGATGGCCGATGGATTAAACACACGTCGGAGGATGGCTGGCGGATGACCGGTGGATTAAACACACGTCGGAGGCTGGCCGGTGGATTAAACGCATGCCGGAGGATGGCCGGTGGATTAAACGCACGCCGGAAGATGGCTGGTGTATGACCGATGGATTAAACACACGTCGGAGGCTTGCCGGTGGATTAAACGATTGCCGGAGGATGGCCGGTGGATGGCCGGTGGATTAAACGCACGCCGGAGGATGGCTGGTTGATGACCGATGGATTAAACGCACGCCGGAGGATGGCTGGTTGATGACCGATGGATTAAACGCACGCCGAAGGATGGCTGGTGGATTAAACGCACGCCGGAGGATGGCTGGCGGATGACCGGTGGATTAAACACACGTCGGAGGCTGGCCGGTGGATTAAACACATGCTGGAGGATGGCCGGTGGATGGCCGGTGGATTAAACACACGTCGGAGGCTGGCCGGTGGATTAAACACATGCCGGAGGATGGCCGGTGGATGGCCGGTGGATTAAATGCACGCCGGAGGATGGCTGGTGGATGACCTATGGATTAAACACACGTCGGAAAATGGCTGGTGAATTAAACGCACGCCGGAGAATGGCTGGTAGATGGCCGGTGGATTAAACGCACGCCGAAAGATGGCTGGCGGATGGCCGATGGATTAAACACACGTCGGAAGATGACTGATTGATGTCCAATGGACTAAACGCTCGCCGGAGGATGGTTGGTGGATGACCGGTGTATTAAACGCACGCCGGAAAATGACTGATTGATGTCCGGTGGATTGAACGCACGCCGGAGGATGGCTGGTGGATGACCGGTGGATTAACCGCACGCCGGAAGATGGCTGGTGGATGTCCGGTGGAATAAACGAACGCCGGAGGATGGCTGGTGGATGTTTGGTAAATTAAACGCACGCTGGAGGATGGCTGGTGGATGGCCGATGGATGAAACACGTCGGAGGATGGCTGGCGGATGACCGGTGGATTAAACGCACGCCGAAAGATGGCTGGCGGATGGCCGATGGATTAAACACACGTCGGAAGATGACTGATTGATGTCCAATGGACTAAACGCTCGCCGGAGGATGGTTGGTGGATGACCGGTGTATTAAACGCACGCCGGAAAATGACTGATTGATGTCCGGTGGATTAAACGCACGCCGGAGGATGGCTGGTGGATGACCGGTGGATTAACCGCACGCCGGAAGATGGCTGGTAGATGTCCGGTGGAATAAACGAACGCCGGAGGATGGCTGGTGGATGTTTGGTAAATTAAACGCACGCTGGAGGATGGCTGGTGGATGACCGATGGATTAAACGCACGCCGGAGGATGGCTGGTGGATTAAACGCACGCCGGAGAATGGCTGGTGGATGGCCGATGGATTAAACACGTCGGAGGATGGCTAGCGGATGACCGGTGGATTAAACATACGTCGGAGGCTTGCCGGTGGATTAAACGCATGCCGGAGGATGGCCGGTGGATTAAACGCACGCCGGAGGATGGCTGGTGGATGACCGATGGTTTAAACGCACGCCGGAGGATGGCTGGTGGATGGCCGATGGATTAAACACACGTCGGAGGCTGGCCGGTGGATTAAACGCACGCCGGAGAATGGCTGGTGGATGGCCGATGGATTAAACACATGTCGGAGGCTTGCCGGTGGATTAAACGCATGCCGAATGATGGCCGGTGGATGGCCGGTGGATTAAACACACGTCGGAGGATGGCTGGCAAATGACCGGTGGATTAAACACACGTCGGAGGATGGCCGGTGAATGGCCGGTGGATTAAACGCACGCCGGAGGATGGCTGGTGAATGGCCGGTGGATTAAACGCACGCCGGAGGATGGCTGGTGGATGACCGATGGATTAAACGCACGCCGGAGGATGGCTGGTGGATTAAACGCACGCCGGAGAATGGCCGGTGGATGGCCGGTGGATTAAACGCACGCCGGAGGATGGCTGGTGGATGACCGATGGATTAAACACACGTCGGAAAATGGCCGGTGAATGGCCGGTGGATTAAACGCACGCCGAAAGATGGCTGGCGGATGGCCGATGGATTAAACACACGTCGGAAGATGACTGATTGATGTCCAATGGACTAAACGCTCGCCGGAGGATGGTTGGTGGATGACCGGTGTATTAAACGCACGCCGGAAAATGACTGATTGATGTCCGGTGGATTAAACGCACGCCGGAGGATGGCTGGTGGATGACCGGTGGATTAACCGCACGCCGAAAGATGGCTGGTGGATGTCCGGTGGAATAAACGGACGCCGGAGGATGGCTGGTGGATGAGTGATTGATTAAACGCACGCCGGAGGATAGCTGGTAAATGGCCGATGGATTAAACACACGTCGGAGGCTTGCCGGTGGATTAAACACATGCCGGAGGATGGCCGGTAAATGGCCGGTGGATTAAACGCACGCCGGAGGATGGCCGGCGGATGACCGGTGGATTAAACACACGTCGGAGGCTGGCCGGTGGATTAAACGCACGCCGGAGAATGGCTGGTGGATGGCCGATGGATTAAACACACGTCGGAGGATGGCTGGTGGATGACCGATGGATTAAACGCACGTCGGAGGATGGCTGGTAAATGGCCGATGGATTAAACACACGTCAGAGGCTTGCCGGTGGATTAAACGCATGCCGGAGGATGGCCGGTGGATGGCCGGTGGATTAAACGCACGCCGGAGGATGGCCGGCGGAAGACCGGTGGATTAAACACACGTCGGAGGCTGGCCGGTGGATTAAACACACGTCGGAGGCTGGCCGGTGGATTAAACACACGCCGGAAAATGACTGATTGATGTCCGGTGGATTAAACGCACGCCGGAGGATGGCTGGTGGATGACCGGTGGATTAAACGCACGCCGGAGAATGGCTGGTGGATGGCCGGTGGATTAAACACACGTCGGAGGCTGGCTGGTGGATGACCGATGGATTAAACGCATGCCGGAGGATGGCCGGTGGATGACCGGTGGATTAAACGCACGCCGGAGGATGGCTGGTGGATGACCGGTGGATTAACCGCACGCCGGAAGATGGCTGGTGGATGTCCGGTGGAATAAACGAACGCCGGAGGATGGCTGGTGGATGTTTGGTAAATTAAACGCACGCTGGAGGATGGCTGGTGGATGGCCGATGGATTAAACACGTCGGAGGATGGCCGGCGGATGACCGGTGGATTAAACGCACGCCGGAGGATGGCCGGTGGATTAAACGCACGCCGGAGGATGGCTGGTGGATGACCGATGGATTAAACGCACGTCGGAGGATGGCCGGTGGATTAAACGCACGCCGGAGAATGGCTGGTGGATGGCCGGTGGATTAAACACACGTCGGAGGCTGGCTGGTGGATGACCGATGGATTAAACGCACGCCGGAGGATGGCTGGTGGATGAGCGATTGATTAAACGCACCCCGGAGGATGGCTGGTAAATGGCCGATGGATTAAACACACGTCGGAGGCTTGCCGGTGGATTAAACGCATGCCGGAGGATGGCCGGTGGATGGCCGGTGGATTAGACGCACGCCGGAGGATGGCCGGCGGAAGACTGGTGGATTAAACACACGTCGGAGGCTGGCCGGTGGATTAAACACACGTCGGAGGCTGGCCGGTGGATTAAACACACGCCGGAAAATGACTGATTGATGTCCGGTGGATTAAACGCACGCCGGAGGATGGCTGGTGGATGACCGGTGGATTAAACGCACGCCGGAGAATGGCTGGTGGATGGCCGGTGGATTAAACACACGTCGGAGGCTGGCTGGTGGATGACCGATGGATTAAACGCATGCCGGAGGATGGCCGGTGGATGACCGGTGGATTAAACGCACGCCGGAGGATGGCTGGTGGATGTTTGGTAAATTAAACGCACGCTGGAGGATGGCTGGTGGATGGCCGATGGATTAAACACGTCGGAGGATGGCCGGCGGATGACCGGTGGATTAAACGCACGCCGGAGGATGGCCGGTGGATGGCCGGTGGATTAAACGCACGCCGGAGGATGGCTGGTGGATGACCGATGGATTAAACGCACGTCGGAGGATGGCCGGTGGATTAAACGCACGCCGGAGAATGGCTGGTGGATGGCCGATGGATTAAACACACGTCGGAGGATGGCTGATGGATGACCGATGGATTAAACACACGTCGGAGGTTGGCCGGTGGATTAAACACATGCCGGAGGATGGCCGGTGGATGGCCGGTGGATTAAACGCACGCCGGAGGATGGCTGGTGGATGACCGATGGATTAAACATACGTCGGAGGCTGGCCGGTGGATTAAACGCACGCCGAAAGATGGCTGGCGGATGGCCGATGGATTAAACACACGTCGGAAGATGACTGATTGATGTCCAATGGACTAAACGCTCGCCGGAGGATGGCTGGTGGATGAGCGATTGATTAAACGCACGCCGGAGGATGGCTGGTGGATGGCCGATGGATTAAACACACGTCGGAGGCTTGCCGGTGGATTAAACGCATGCCGGAGGATGGCCGGTGGAAGGCCGGTGGATTAAACGCACGCCGGAGGATGGCTGGTGGATGACCGATGGATTAAACACACGTCGGAGGCTGGCCGGTGGATTAAACGCACGCCGGAGAATGGCTGGTGGATGGCCGATGGATTAAACACACGTCGGAGGATGGCCGGTGGATTAAACGCACGCCGGAGAATGGCTGGTGGATGGCCGGTGGATTAAACACACGTCGGAGGCTGGCTGGTGGATGACCGATGGATTAAACGCACGCCGGAGGATGGCTGGTGGATGAGCGATTGATTAAACGCACCCCGGAGGATGGCTGGTAAATGGCCGATGGATTAAACACACGTCGGAGGCTTGCCGGTGGATTAAACGCATGCCGAAGGATGGCCGGTGGATGGCCGGTGGATTAGACGCACGCCGGAGGATGGCCGGCGGATGACCGGTGGATTAAACACACGTCGGAGGCTGGCCGGTGGATTAAACGCATGCCGGAGGATGGCCGGTGGATGACCGGTAAATTAAACGCACGCCGGAGGATGGCTGGTGGATGACCGATGGTTTAAACACACGTCGGAGGATGGCCGGTGGATTAAGCGCACGCCGAAAAATGGCTGGTGGATGGCCGATGGATTAAACACACGTCGGAGGATGGCTGGTGGATGACCGGTGAATTAAACACACATCGGTGGCTGGCCGGTGGATTAAACACATGCCGGAAAATGGCCGGTGGATGGCCGGTGGATTAAACGCACGCCGGAGGATGGCCCGTGGATGGCCGGTGGATTAAATGCACGCCGGAGGATGGCTGGTGGATGACCGATGGATTAAACACACGTCGGAGGATGGCTGGTGGATGACCGATGGATTAAACACACGTCGGAGGCTGGCCGGTGGATTAAACGCACGCCGGAAAATGGCTGGTGGATGGCCGATGGATTAAACGCACGCTGGAGGATGGCTGGTGGATGACCGGTGGATTAACCGCACGCCGGAAGATGGCTGGTGGATGTCCAGTGGAATAAACGAACGCCGGAGGATGGTTGGTGGATGTTTGGTAAATTAAACGCACGCTGGAGGATGGCTGGTGGATGGCCGATGGATTAAACACGTCGAAGGATGGCTGGCGGATGACCGGTGGATTAAACGCACGCCGGAGGATGGTCGGTGGATGGCCGGTGGATTAAACGCACGCCGGAGGATGGCTGGTGGATGACCGATGGATTAAACGCACGCCGGAAGATGGCTGGTGGATTAAACGCACGCCGGAGAATGGCTGGTGGATGGCCGATGGATTAAACACGTCGGAGGATGGCTAGCGGATGACCGGTGGATTAAACATACGTCGGAGGCTTGCCGGTGGATTAAACGCATGCCGGAGGATGGCCGGTGGATGACCGGTGTATTAAACGCACGCCGGAAAATGACTGATTGATGTCCGGTGGATTAAACACACGTCGGAAAATGGCCGGTGGATTAAACGCACGCCGGAAAATGGCTGGTGGATGGCCGGTGGATTAAACACACGTCGGAGGCTGGCTGGTGGATGACCGATGGATTAAACGCACGCCGGAGGATGGCTGGTGGATGAGTGATTGATTAAACGCACGCCGGAGGATGGCTGGTAAATGGCCGATGGATTAAACACACGTCGGAGGCTTGCCGGTGGATTAAACACATGCCGGAGGATGGCCGGTAAATGGCCGGTGGATTAAACGCACGCCGGAGGATGGCCGGCGGATGACCGGTGGATTAAACACACGTCGGAGGCTGGCCGGTGGATTAAACGCACGCCGGAGAATGGCTGGTGGATGGCCGATGGATTAAACACACGTCGGAGGATGGCTGGTGGATGACCGATGGATTAAACGCACGTCGGAGGATGGCTGGTAAATGGCCGATGGATTAAACACACGTCAGAGGCTTGCCGGTGGATTAAACGCATGCCGGAGGATGGCCGGTGGATGGCCGGTGGATTAAACGCACGCCGGAGGATGGCCGGCGGAAGACCGGTGGATTAAACACACGTCGGAGGCTGGCCGGTGGATTAAACACACGTCGGAGGCTGGCCGGTGGATTAAACACACGCCGGAAAATGACTGATTGATGTCCGGTGGATTAAACGCACGCCGGAGGATGGCTGGTGGATGACCGGTGGATTAAACGCACGCCGGAGAATGGCTGGTGGATGGCCGGTGGATTAAACACACGTCGGAGGCTGGCTGGTGGATGACCGATGGATTAAACGCATGCCGGAGGATGGCCGGTGGATGACCGGTGGATTAAACGCACGCCGGAGGATGGCTGGTGGATGACCGGTGGATTAACCGCACGCCGGAAGATGGCTGGTGGATGTCCGGTGGAATAAACGAACGCCGGAGGATGGCTGGTGGATGTTTGGTAAATTAAACGCACGCTGGAGGATGGCTGGTGGATGGCCGATGGATTAAACACGTCGGAGGATGGCCGGCGGATGACCGGTGGATTAAACGCACGCCGGAGGATGGCCGGTGGATTAAACGCACGCCGGAGGATGGCTGGTGGATGACCGATGGATTAAACGCACGTCGGAGGATGGCCGGTGGATTAAACGCACGCCGGAGAATGGCTGGTGGATGGCCGGTGGATTAAACACACGTCGGAGGCTGGCTGGTGGATGACCGATGGATTAAACGCACGCCGGAGGATGGCTGGTGGATGAGCGATTGATTAAACGCACCCCGGAGGATGGCTGGTAAATGGCCGATGGATTAAACACACGTCGGAGGCTTGCCGGTGGATTAAACGCATGCCGGAGGATGGCCGGTGGATGGCCGGTGGATTAGACGCACGCCGGAGGATGGCCGGCGGAAGACTGGTGGATTAAACACACGTCGGAGGCTGGCCGGTGGATTAAACACACGTCGGAGGCTGGCCGGTGGATTAAACACACGCCGGAAAATGACTGATTGATGTCCGGTGGATTAAACGCACGCCGGAGGATGGCTGGTGGATGACCGGTGGATTAAACGCACGCCGGAGAATGGCTGGTGGATGGCCGGTGGATTAAACACACGTCGGAGGCTGGCTGGTGGATGACCGATGGATTAAACGCATGCCGGAGGATGGCCGGTGGATGACCGGTGGATTAAACGCACGCCGGAGGATGGCTGGTGGATGTTTGGTAAATTAAACGCACGCTGGAGGATGGCTGGTGGATGGCCGATGGATTAAACACGTCGGAGGATGGCCGGCGGATGACCGGTGGATTAAACGCACGCCGGAGGATGGCCGGTGGATGGCCGGTGGATTAAACGCACGCCGGAGGATGGCTGGTGGATGACCGATGGATTAAACGCACGTCGGAGGATGGCCGGTGGATTAAACGCACGCCGGAGAATGGCTGGTGGATGGCCGGTGGATTAAACACACGTCGGAGGCTGGCTGGTGGATGACCGATGGATTAAACGCACGCCGGAGGATGGCTGGTGGATGAGCGATTGATTAAACGCACCCCGGAGGATGGCTGGTAAATGGCCGATGGATTAAACACACGTCGGAGGCTTGCCGGTGGATTAAACGCATGCCGGAGGATGGCCGGTGGATGGCCGGTGGATTAGACGCACGCCGGAGGATGGCCGGCGGATGACCGGTGGATTAAACACACGTCGGAGGCTGGCCGGTGGATTAAACGCATGCCGGAGGATGGCCGGTGGATGACCGGTAAATTAAACGCACGCCGGAGGATGGCTGGTGGATGACCGATGGTTTAAACACACGTCGGAGGATGGCCGGTGGATTAAGCGGACGCCGAAAAATGGCTGGTGGATGGCCGATGGATTAAACACACGTCGGAGGATGGCTGGTGGATGACCGGTGGATTAAACACACATCGGTGGCTGGCCGGTGGATTAAACACATGCCGGAGGATGGCCGGTGGATGGCCGGTGGATTAAACGCACGCCGGAGGATGGCCCGTGGATGGCCGGTGGATTAAATGCACGCCGGAGGATGGCTGGTGGATGACCGATGGATTAAACACACGTCGGAGGATGGCTGGTGGATGACCGATGGATTAAACACACGTCGGAGGCTGGCCGGTGGATTAAACGCACGCCGGAAAATGGCTGGTGGATGGCCGATGGATTAAACGCACGCTGGAGGATGGCTGGTGGATGACCGGTGGATTAACCGCACGCCGGAAGATGGCTGGTGGATGTCCAGTGGAATAAACGAACGCCGGAGGATGGCTGGTGGATGTTTGGTAAATTAAACGCACGCTGGAGGATGGCTGGTGGATGGCCGATGGATTAAACACGTCGGAGGATGGCTGGCGGATGACCGGTGGATTAAACGCATGCCGGAGGATGGCCGGTGGATGACCGATAAATTAAACGCACGCCGGAGGATGGCTGGTGGATGACCGATGGTTTAAACACACGTCGGAGGATGGCCGGTGGATTAAGCGGACGCCGAAAAATGGCTGGTGGATGGCCGATGGATTAAACACACGTCGGAGGATGGCTGGTGGATGACCGGTGGATTAAACACACATCGGTGGCTGGCCGGTGGATTAAACACATGCCGGAGGATGGCCGGTGGATGGCCGGTGGATTAAACGCACGCCGGAGGATGGCTCGTGGATGGCCGGTGGATTAAACGCACGCCGGAGGATGGCTGGTGGATGACCGGTGGATTAACCGCACGCCGGAAGATGGCTGGTGAATGTCCGGTGGAATAAACGAACGCCGGAGGATGGCTGGTGGATGTTTGGTAAATTAAACGCACGCTGGAGGATGGCTGGTGGATGACCGATGGATTAAACGCACGCCGGAAAATGGCTGGTGGATGGCCGATGGATTAAACACACGTCGGAGGATGGCTGGTGGATGTCCGGTGGAATAAACGAACGCCGGAGGATGGCTGGTGGATGTTTGGTAAATTAAACGCACGCTGGAGGATGGCTGGTGGATGGCCGATGGATTAAACACGTCGGAGGATGACTGATTGATGTCCGGTGGATTAAACGCACGCCGGAGGATGGCTGGTGGATGACCGGTGGATTAAACGCACGCCGGAGAATGGCTGGTGGATGGCCGGTGGATTAAACACACGTCGGAGGCTGGCTGGTGGATGACCGATGGATTAAACGCATGCCGGAGGATGGCCGGTGGATGACCGGTGGATTAAACGCACGCCGGAGGATGGCTGGTGGATGACCGGTGGATTAAACGCACGCCGGAGAATGGCTGGTGGATGGCCGGTGGATTAAACACACGTCGGAGGCTGGCTGGTGGATGACCGATGGATTAAACGCATGCCGGAGGATGGCCGGTGGATGACCGGTGGATTAAACGCACGCCGGAGGATGGCTGGTGGATGTTTGGTAAATTAAACGCACGCTGGAGGATGGCTGGTGGATGGCCGATGGATTAAACACGTCGGAGGATGGCCGGCGGATGACCGGTGGATTAAACGCACGCCGGAGGATGGCCGGTGGATGGCCGGTGGATTAAACGCACGCCGGAGGATGGCTGGTGGATGACCGATGGATTAAACGCACGTCGGAAAATGGCCGGTGGATTAAACGCACGCCGGAGAATGGCTGGTGGATGGCCGGTGGATTAAACACACGTCGGAGGCTGGCTGGTGGATGACCGATGGATTAAACGCACGCCGGAGGATGGCTGGTGGATGAGCGATTGATTAAACGCACCCCGGAGGATGGCTGGTAAATGGCCGATGGATTAAACACACGTCGGAGGCTTGCCGGTGGATTAAACGCATGCCGGAGGATGGCCGGTGGATGGCCGATGGATTAGACGCACGCCGGAGGATGGCCGGCGGATGACCGGTGGATTAAACACACGTCGGAGGCTGGCCGGTGGATTAAACGCATGCCGGAGGATGGCCGGTGGATGACCGGTAAATTAAACGCACGCCGGAGGATGGCTGGTGGATGACCGATAGTTTAAACACACGTCGGAGGATGGCCGGTGGATTAAGCGCACGCCGAAAAATGGCTGGTGGATGGCCGATGGATTAAACACACGTCGGAGGATGGCTGGTGGATGACCGGTGAATTAAACACACATCGGTGGCTGGCCGGTGGATTAAACACATGCCGGAAAATGGCCGGTGGATGGCCGGTGGATTAAACGCACGCCGGAGGATGGCCCGTGGATGGCCGGTGGATTAAATGCACGCCGGAGGATGGCTGGTGGATGACCGATGGATTAAACACACGTCGGAGGATGGCTGGTGGATGACCGATGGATTAAACACACGTCGGAGGCTGGCCGGTGGATTAAACGCACGCCGGAAAATGGCTGGTGGATGGCCGATGGATTAAACGCACGCTGGAGGATGGCTGGTGGATGACCGGTGGATTAACCGCACGCCGGAAGATGGCTGGTGGATGTCCAGTGGAATAAACGAACGCCGGAGGATGGCTGGTGGATGTTTGGTAAATTAAACGCACGCTGGAGGATGGCTGGTGGATGGCCGATGGATTAAACACGTCGAAGGATGGCTGGCGGATGACCGGTGGATTAAACGCACGCCGGAGGATGGTCGGTGGATGGCCGGTGGATTAAACGCACGCCGGAGGATGGCTGGTGGATGACCGATGGATTAAACGCACGTCGGAGGATGGCCGGTGGATTAAACGCACGCCGGAGAATGGCTGGTGGATGGCCGATGGATTAAACACACGTCGGAGGATGGCTGATGGATGACCGATGGATTAAACACACGTCGGAGGTTGGCCGGTGGATTAAACACATGCCGGAGGATGGCCGGTGGATGGCCGGTGGATTAAACGCACGCCGGAGGATGGCTGGTGGATGACCGATGGATTAAACATACGTCGGAGGCTGGCCGGTGGATTAAACGCACGCCGAAAGATGGCTGGCGGATGGCCGATGGATTAAACACACGTCGGAAGATGACTGATTGATGTCCAATGGACTAAACGCTCGCCGGAGGATGGCTGGTGGATGAGCGATTGATTAAACGCACGCCGGAGGATGGCTGGTGGATGGCCGATGGATTAAACACACGTCGGAGGCTTGCCGGTGGATTAAACGCATGCCGGAGGATGGCCGGTGGAAGGCCGGTGGATTAAACGCACGCCGGAGGATGGCTGGTGGATGACCGATGGATTAAACACACGTCGGAGGCTGGCCGGTGGATTAAACGCACGCCGGAGAATGGCTGGTGGATGGCCGATGGATTAAACACACGTCGGAGGATGGCCGGTGGATTAAACGCACGCCGGAGAATGGCTGGTGGATGGCCGGTGGATTAAACACACGTCGGAGGCTGGCTGGTGGATGACCGATGGATTAAACGCACGCCGGAGGATGGCTGGTGGATGAGCGATTGATTAAACGCACCCCGGAGGATGGCTGGTAAATGGCCGATGGATTAAACACACGTCGGAGGCTTGCCGGTGGATTAAACGCATGCCGAAGGATGGCCGGTGGATGGCCGGTGGATTAGACGCACGCCGGAGGATGGCCGGCGGATGACCGGTGGATTAAACACACGTCGGAGGCTGGCCGGTGGATTAAACGCATGCCGGAGGATGGCCGGTGGATGACCGGTAAATTAAACGCACGCCGGAGGATGGCTGGTGGATGACCGATGGTTTAAACACACGTCGGAGGATGGCCGGTGGATTAAGCGCACGCCGAAAAATGGCTGGTGGATGGCCGATGGATTAAACACACGTCGGAGGATGGCTGGTGGATGACCGGTGAATTAAACACACATCGGTGGCTGGCCGGTGGATTAAACACATGCCGGAAAATGGCCGGTGGATGGCCGGTGGATTAAACGCACGCCGGAGGATGGCCCGTGGATGGCCGGTGGATTAAATGCACGCCGGAGGATGGCTGGTGGATGACCGATGGATTAAACACACGTCGGAGGATGGCTGGTGGATGACCGATGGATTAAACACACGTCGGAGGCTGGCCGGTGGATTAAACGCACGCCGGAAAATGGCTGGTGGATGGCCGATGGATTAAACGCACGCTGGAGGATGGCTGGTGGATGACCGGTGGATTAACCGCACGCCGGAAGATGGCTGGTGGATGTCCAGTGGAATAAACGAACGCCGGAGGATGGTTGGTGGATGTTTGGTAAATTAAACGCACGCTGGAGGATGGCTGGTGGATGGCCGATGGATTAAACACGTCGAAGGATGGCTGGCGGATGACCGGTGGATTAAACGCACGCCGGAGGATGGTCGGTGGATGGCCGGTGGATTAAACGCACGCCGGAGGATGGCTGGTGGATGACCGATGGATTAAACGCACGCCGGAAGATGGCTGGTGGATTAAACGCACGCCGGAGGATGGCCGGTGGATGACCGGTGTATTAAACGCACGCCGGAAAATGACTGATTGATGTCCGGTGGATTAAACACACGTCGGAAAATGGCCGGTGGATTAAACGCACGCCGGAAAATGGCTGGTGGATGGCCGGTGGATTAAACACACGTCGGAGGCTGGCTGGTGGATGACCGATGGATTAAACGCACGCCGGAGGATGGCTGGTGGATGAGTGATTGATTAAACGCACGCCGGAGGATGGCTGGTAAATGGCCGATGGATTAAACACACGTCGGAGGCTTGCCGGTGGATTAAACACATGCCGGAGGATGGCCGGTAAATGGCCGGTGGATTAAACGCACGCCGGAGGATGGCCGGCGGATGACCGGTGGATTAAACACACGTCGGAGGCTGGCCGGTGGATTAAACGCACGCCGGAGAATGGCTGGTGGATGGCCGATGGATTAAACACACGTCGGAGGATGGCTGGTGGATGACCGATGGATTAAACGCACGTCGGAGGATGGCTGGTAAATGGCCGATGGATTAAACACACGTCAGAGGCTTGCCGGTGGATTAAACGCATGCCGGAGGATGGCCGGTGGATGGCCGGTGGATTAAACGCACGCCGGAGGATGGCCGGCGGAAGACCGGTGGATTAAACACACGTCGGAGGCTGGCCGGTGGATTAAACACACGTCGGAGGCTGGCCGGTGGATTAAACACACGCCGGAAAATGACTGATTGATGTCCGGTGGATTAAACGCACGCCGGAGGATGGCTGGTGGATGACCGGTGGATTAAACGCACGCCGGAGAATGGCTGGTGGATGGCCGGTGGATTAAACACACGTCGGAGGCTGGCTGGTGGATGACCGATGGATTAAACGCATGCCGGAGGATGGCCGGTGGATGACCGGTGGATTAAACGCACGCCGGAGGATGGCTGGTGGATGACCGGTGGATTAACCGCACGCCGGAAGATGGCTGGTGGATGTCCGGTGGAATAAACGAACGCCGGAGGATGGCTGGTGGATGTTTGGTAAATTAAACGCACGCTGGAGGATGGCTGGTGGATGGCCGATGGATTAAACACGTCGGAGGATGGCCGGCGGATGACCGGTGGATTAAACGCACGCCGGAGGATGGCCGGTGGATTAAACGCACGCCGGAGGATGGCTGGTGGATGACCGATGGATTAAACGCACGTCGGAGGATGGCCGGTGGATTAAACGCACGCCGGAGAATGGCTGGTGGATGGCCGGTGGATTAAACACACGTCGGAGGCTGGCTGGTGGATGACCGATGGATTAAACGCACGCCGGACGATGGCTGGTGGATGAGCGATTGATTAAACGCACCCCGGAGGATGGCTGGTAAATGGCCGATGGATTAAACACACGTCGGAGGCTTGCCGGTGGATTAAACGCATGCCGGAGGATGGCCGGTGGATGGCCGGTGGATTAGACGCACGCCGGAGGATGGCCGGCGGAAGACTGGTGGATTAAACACACGTCGGAGGCTGGCCGGTGGATTAAACACACGTCGGAGGCTGGCCGGTGGATTAAACACACGCCGGAAAATGACTGATTGATGTCCGGTGGATTAAACGCACGCCGGAGGATGGCTGGTGGATGACCGGTGGATTAAACGCACGCCGGAGAATGGCTGGTGGATGGCCGGTGGATTAAACACACGTCGGAGGCTGGCTGGTGGATGACCGATGGATTAAACGCATGCCGGAGAATGGCCGGTGGATGACCGGTGGATTGAACGCACGCCGGAGGATGGCTGGTGGATGTTTGGTAAATTAAACGCACGCTGGAGGATGGCTGGTGGATGGCCGATGGATTAAACACGTCGGAGGATGGCCGGCGGATGACCGGTAGATTAAACGCACGCCGGAGGATGGCCGGTGGATGGCCGGTGGATTAAACGCACGCCGGAGGATGGCTGGTGGATGACCGATGGATTAAACGCACGTCGGAGGATGGCCGGTGGATTAAACGCACGCCGGAGAATGGCTGGTGGATGGCCGGTGGATTAACCGCACGCCGGAAGATGGCTGGTGGATGTCCAGTGGAATAAACGAACGCCGGAGGATGGTTGGTGGATGTTTGGTAAATTAAACGCACGCTGGAGGATGGCCGGTGGATGGCCGGTGGATTAAACGCA